>JBCEWC010002144.1:0-36161 GCA_038996855.1 Solanum aculeatissimum
TGAGAAATCTCCTCTTCTGTTTTTGTTGTTCCGCCTTAAATTAATTCCAGTATAATTTTAGATTCAGTTTTATAACAATCTCCTTATTTTTGTCTTCACACAAAAGTCCATTTAATAGTGGAAAACTCTTATACATTTTTTAGGAAAAATTAGGTAACTAGACAAACATATAATATGTATTTATATTATACTATTATAGTTTGAAAAAATTAAAATTTATAGTTATAGTTAAAGTTTTATTGTTATAGTTAGGGTTTTATTGCTATTTTCTCTCTCATCTCTTCCTTCTGTCGCTTCTCTCCTTTTTCTCTGCAATTTCTTGGCATATATATAATCACATATGTATACCTGTTGCATATATACAATTATTTTGACAGATATACATAGTCAATTCGACAGATATACACATATAATTCATCTCTCTCCGTTCTTTGCCCTCTCTTTCTCGCCTCTCTCCTCCCTCTCCAAATCTCGCTTGCCAGATATACAAATACATATGTATATTAGTTACACATATACAATTATTTGACAGATATGCACATACAATTTGACAAATATACATATACAATTCACCTCTCTCCTCCCTCTCTCGATCTCGCTCATCTCTCTCCTCCCCTCCAGGTCACATAACCGAAGTTATGTCGTGTAATTATGTAAAATATAGCTATTTGATCATATAAAGTTTCAAGCTTGAGCTATTTAAGAAAATTTCTCTACATTTTACCACAATCTTTATTTTGTGATTTGTCGATCACTATCATATTTACTCTGCCAAATCTAAATTAAAAATATATATAACTGCTTAAAAGTGATTGGTTATGATTGAAGTAACAGTATTAGATAATTTATATAAGTTTTAGAGCATAAGAACTCTTATTCCAAAAAAAAAGTCTGTTAATTAGATATCTTGAATACCAGAATATCTAAAAGAAAACATTACTAAATATGCATATTCAATTGATTTTCTATAAAAATCATAAAAATAAAAACTGAATTATAATTTGTAATTGAAAAAATTTACCCATTTACTTTTTTTTTTAAAATGCAATACCCAAAATCTTTAAATCCTGAATCTGCTTCTTAAAGTTTTGGTTTGTAGAGGGTCAAGTCATAAGTGTATACATTTGTCCTTCTATTGTGATTTCTCCAAATAGTAGAGATTGTCTAGAATATTATATATGCAATCAACACACTTAATGAGGTAGTAAAAAATGTTTATATCTAATGTTCACGTCAAATCAATAAATACAAATATATATATTGAACTTTTGTTAGTGTTTAATTGGAAAATTAACTTGATATATGTATATAATATATGCTTATTTCATCAATATCCTTTTCTATTAATAGTAATTAATTACCACCAAATCTTTAAGAATCATAGGTTAGTTGTCATTGTCATATTAGTTGAGACTTGATAGAGTTTAACATGATTGACATTCTTTGCTTCCTTCAATTCAAAGTTTACTTCAAAAGACAGTGACATAGCTAATTATAATATGTATATATATTATAAAAAAATTTATATATACTTAGAAAAAAATTATCTAAATATATAACTTATTTTTATCATAATTTTTTAAAAAAAATTACCATTTGAAAAGATTACAAAAGTTCCTACTCTCTCCTATTTTCTGAATTCTGATTCATCACTGTACGCAATATATCGATTGAATATATCACTTTTCGTTGTATCGGAACGTCAGATACATCATTTAATCAATCAGATACACTTTACGTGATGTATTAAGATGTAGGTGATGTATTCAGACTCCATCAAATTTAAGAGATTTTTATAATTTGAAAAAGAATAGGAATAAGGTGCAATTAACTCTTAACAATATGAAATTTATGTAATCTCTAATTTATCGATTAATTTATTTTTTATAAAATCAAATCAAATTAAATATCACTGATTTTTAAAAATTTAAAATCAAAAGTTTATCAACTATTAATTTAGTTCATTGATTTGATTTGGACCACTTTTTAACAAAATTGTGAACACCCTGTAATTATAGGCTACATCCAATGTATTCCTATAATTTAACATGTAATATTAGGTACCTTAGGAGATTAATTTTTATCCAAAAATATTTGTATGTATTAATCTATATCTATATTATATAAAAAACGTGAAATTTTTTTAAAATTTATTATCATTCATTAAAATACTCACACTCTCGAAGGAGAGTGAGTCAACATCTTTAATCTATTAAAAATATTTTTCATTTGTTTTCTCTTTTTATTATACGTTTTATTTGTGTAAAGTGAAATGGTGTAGAATAAATTGAAATGGAGGGGTTATTGAGAAAGAAGAAGATTTGTCGAGAAGAGGAAGAAAATTCAAACAACATATATAGATAAAATACTTAGCAACGAAGAAATTTGAGCTTCAAAATTTTATTGGTGTTTAATTTTTTTAATGGAGATGATGAAAAGACAATAAAAAGTCAAAGAAAAAAATAGTGAGGGAGATGGTCACTATTTTTTCGGGCAAAAAAAAAAGATTGGACAAAAAAAAAAAGTTAACATTTTTTCTCCACCTCGATGATCTATTTCACTACCGTTTCTATCCATGGTATTAATTAATGTGAATTTGAAATAATGACAGATAAAATCTTCTCCCTTAATACTCGTTATTTTTCTTACTTGTGTTAAAGAGAATTAGGGAAAGAGGTGAAGTAGATGGGTAGAGGGGGATGGTTTTTTATTTTTTTCTTTTATAAAAAGTTAGTCTTTTTCTTTTTTAAATTTATGATGTTTTGACACGTGACAATCAAGGATTGGTGCGAGAGATCACTTCCTTATAGTACTTCTTATAAATTGTTCAGGGGGGTCATAGGACCCCATAAAGTTTAAGTGTCTTTTTGAAAAATCAGGATAACTTTAATGGTGACTTTGTGTCTTTTCCCTTTTTAAAAATTATTATTTATTTATATTTATAATATTGACTTTTAAAATACATGAAAAGAAAGGATAAAATAAGAATTTCTAACCGGGAAAAGACTCCTAAATCTTCCTTATTTGATAGATTTTTATTTCTTTCTTATTTGAATAAAAAAATACCCTACAGACGCTAGAAAAATATCATAATTCTCCATGGATTGTAATTAGTGATATATATATATATATATATAAATAATTTATCAAAATTACTTTTGTAACTGTTTATTTACCTTTTTATAAGTTCATAATTAAATTTAATATTTCTCTGTAAAGTTTGTTATCAAATGAGGTACACACTTTGATCACGCACAAAACGCGTACAACAAGACTAGTATTCTATTATATATAAGAGGGAGTTTCACCTGTTCAAGTAGGCAGCAGGTCGACATGCTTGCTTGAACAACTAAAGAGTATATCTTTAATTTTATTATGGTTCTTTCGTTTTAATTTATTTGTCTTATTTTTGGTATTTTATACATTTAAAAACTGTATAAAAAGTACTACTACTCATGATATTTGACAATTTAAAATAATTTTGAAAATAAGTTGTGTAAAAGCATAAAAAGTACCATAACTCGTGATAGTTGACAACTTAAAATATTTTTAAAATAAATAAAAAAAATTCGATTGATTATTGAAATTAGTCTATCGACGTCACATAAAATGGGACAAAATAAGTAACATGTTTTATTTAATTAGGAAATTGCGTAAAAAAATATTGTAAATTTAGATAATTAACAATAATAAATTTATACATGAAAATTAAATTTTAAAAAACTATGAATCACAAAAATTAACAACTTAAAATATTTAAAAAGATATATAAAAAGTTCAATTAATTCTAGAAATAACCTCTCTATCTCTATGAGGTAGTGGTAAAGTATGAGCGCATTTTAAGCTCCCCAGACCTCACTTGTGGGATTCCACTGGGCATGTTGTTGTTGCTGTTTATAAAAAGTTCAATTAATACTCAAATCAGTGTCGTAGATGGATAACATATATTATTTTGAAATGACGTAAACGTTAAAAGACATAAAAAATTGACTTTTGAAAATGTTTTTCACATCCAGCTATAACAATGAGTAATTTTTAAATTTATAAGTGGCAGTTCCAAAAAAATGCACTTCGACATCAAAAAAGCGTATTCGTAAAAATATTTGGAAAAAGAAATTTTAGCAGTGCTATGTAAAAAAGTACTATAATTCACAATATTAATAATTTCAAATATTTAAAAATCATATTAAAATTTAATTAATTTTCTAAGTTCTATCTATATCATATTAATTGAGAGATAAAAATAACAAATATTGAGTCCGTGCTGACACGAACGCTAATGTCTAGTGTTAACAATATGAGTGAGTAATTATATAAATTATTTTTATATAGTGAATATATATACCTAAAATTCTTTTGGAAATTATGTAGTCATAATCAACCTTTTAATTTCATTTATTTGCATTTAATAGATGTTTTAATTTTAAATATTTATATCTTGACATTAGGTCTATTTTTTAATTTTAGGTATGAATGTTAATTGGTTACAACCTGACTATTGTGTATGTTTGTCTTTTTTATTTAATAATTATTCAATGAATCTGAATAAATTTAAACAATTAAGACCTATATAAAATGTTAATATTATTAGAATGTTTATTTAAAGATATTTATAATAATAATAGTTCACAATTATTATCATTATCATCAATTATCAATACCCACAATTATCATCCTCAGCCACAATCCCTATTATATATATATTAGGATTAATATTTCAATTAATAATGAAATATTTTGTGACTTCATTCGATAATTTTTTTTTTAATATATATTTACTTGTTATATTCATGAACCTATTAATAACTCTTTCTTAATGAATTTTTTTTTCCGTTCAAGAACTTTTATTCTATAAGTAGTTTTTTTTTTTAAAAAAAGATAACCAGTTAAAGAATTCCCTCGAAAATATTTGACAGACATTAATCAAAAGGTAAAATCACTAATGATATTTTTGTGGCTTAATTGAATTTCAAAAATAAAGTTGTTATGTATTTTTTTAATTTCATTTGTTCACGGGAGAAACTCCAACTATTAATTTTTGAATTTCTTGTATTACTATCATTTTTTCTAACAATTTGAAGATAATTGTCTTTGAAGACTCAACCTCAACATCAAATGGTGTTCCATCTTTGTCTAATCTTGATTTTGAAATATTTGATGGCAAAAGCTTTTTTAGATGATGTAGAAAGATGAAATTATTTTTAATATGATTGAAGTTGACATCTGTTCTTGAGAAATCTTGTTCTGACATTCTGGTTCTAAGATAGCAATTTACGAGGCTACTACGATAACTTTGTTGATTTTTAATGCCTGAACCAAAAGAATAAATTGCCAAGTCGCAAGATGATAATTATTTATGCAAGAATTATATTCTTGAAGGAATATCCAAATAAATATTAATTATGATCAATATTATATGAAGTGCAAATTTGCTAAGGAACTTTGGGATACTCTTTCATCTATCTATTTGATTAGAAAAGACGAGTTAAAAAAAAAATTAAAAAAATTCCTGTTTTTAATTATATGGAGTTCAGAATAGTTAATAACGAGCCAATAACTAAACAAGTACAAGAATTTCAACTCATAACTAATAAAATTAATACATCTGAAATTGATCTTGATGAAAACTTTCATGTTCGTGATATTGACTCAAAACTTCCTCTATTATAAAAAGAACAACGAAACAAACTCTTACATAAGAAGGAAGATTATACAAGAGTTAGAGAAGTTTCGATACTTCTCACAAATTATCAATTTTTTCGCACTGTACAACTTATGGCACGAAAAGGAAATCCAATTTCGGTAAGACTTGATCTGAATCGTAGTTCAGAAATTAAAATTGCATAAGTAAATAAAATTTCAACATCAAATCAATCTGATTTTAAATAACTTATATATGTATTTTAATCAGTGGCAAAATCAGTATTTTCATCAAGGGTATTCATACTTTTAGAACATGAGTGGATAACTTTTGTATCAAAGATGTTCAACAATTGATATATATATCAAAATATCTATATTTAACCTATATATTCGAAAAAAATTCCGACAAAAGGTGTTCATCTGATCATCTTTGAATGAAATTCAGACATCTTAATAATGATAACTAATGAGATCTTGATCAACATATGAGACATAACGCGTATTCATGCCAATGAGGGCCCAATGCCTCTTCATGTCAAGTTGTCAATTTGGTTTATGTACATATCCCCTAACACTTTCTTTCTTTTTACAACTGGCTTATCTACTCATAATACTACTTATATTATTCCAAATTTTTATCATTTTCTCACCAACATTCCCTTCATTAGTACTACATATAATATAGACATTTCTTCATTTCTCAATCCCCAAAAAATTTATAAAAAAAAAAAACAATATTGTCTCCTTTTCCTTCACCTTAATCAAAACTCTTCTTGAGCCTGTTTGGATTGACTTTTTTCGAAGTGTTTTTACGTCAGAATAGATTTAAAGCACTTTCGATAGTGTTTGGATAGAATTCCTAAGCTATAAGTCGATCCAGACAGGCGCTAATCCATTTTGTGATGGGTAACTATGTATCTTGCACATTGTTAGGACAAGGGGGTAACAAACAATCAAGATCAACTAAGGTCATTTTCCCAAGTGGCGAAATTCGAAACGTATATCAACAAGTCAAAGCTGCAGAGGTCATGCTAGAAACACCTAATTTTTTCATCGTTAACTCGAGGTCTCTACATATTGGCAAGAGATTTTTCGCGTTAAATGCTGACGAGGATCTTGAAATTGCCAATGTGTATGTTATGTTCCCAATGAAAAGATTGAATTCATTGGTGTCAGCAGCAGATTTAGGTGCATTATTACTAACTGCCAACTCTGTTTCCAAGAAAGTGTCTTTTGGAAGAGTCAAAATCTTGCCAGAATGTACAGAGGAATTTGGTGACAAAATTGATTTGCCAAAATTGAAATTGGATGATTTGGAAGAGTTTTCTACACCAGAGTTCAAGAATATGTTGTCAATGTGTAGATCAAAGAAGCCATTGCTTGAAACTATAGTTGAAGAACCTTCAACATGTTCATCAAGATGAAGGTTTGTTCTTATACGTTGCTTAGACTCTTCCAAAATGTTGACGAGTGCGTGTTAGATTTTTTCAGAAATAATGTATTTTTTTGGAGGATTTGATATGGGTGCGACATCAATTCTGATACTTTTGGAGGACTTGACACGGATGTGATATCATTTCTGGTTATTTTGGAGAAGTTGACACCGATGCGATATCACTTCTAGTTATTTTGGAACTTTTGATACAAATGCGATATCATTTCTGGTTATTTTTGGAGAATTTTACATGGATACGATATCATTTCTGATTATTTTGGAGAATCTTACAGAAATGCGATATCAATTCTGATTATTTTGGAAAATTCAACACGAATACGATATCATTTTTGATTATTTTGGAAAATTCGACACAAATACGACATCATTTCTGGAGAGTGCAGGCAACATAGGTTGTAATTTGTATTTCATTCATGAAGTGCTCTTTGAATTTTTAGCATGAGGGGGCTATTCTATTGATGATGATTAGGAAATATAGTATTTTTTTGTTTGTGATTGAGATATACTCTTTGATGTAAGAAAAAGATGTATAAGAAACCTTGTGTTTCTTTTTTTCTTTTTCACAAACAAATTATTGTGGGAAATTTGTACCTTTTGAAATAATAATGGGGTTTTAATTTTAATTCTTGTGAAATTTAGTTAAATTTTATTTTTTTTTCTAATTAATTAAAGTATTTTTTTTCTCATTAAAGAATCTTTTTCTAATTGCGCTGAAGCAATTATAAAATTTCCCAAAACAAATACGACGTTTTACTTCTAAGAGCAACATGCTTGATCCTATTTCGGTCTTTTTATTTTTGGATGATGTAAAAAGTACTCTAGGTGACAATAATTATCAATTTAAAATTTTAATTTTTAAAATTTTATTAGTGCCATATAAATTGGGACTGATAAAGTAACATACATTATTTAAAATAGATGTAGGACATACTATAAATTACAACAGTTAAAATATTTAAAGAATAAATAAAATTTTGATTGACTTTCAAAATTTCATATGTGCAACATAAGGGAGTTGAGCACCTCAAGCAGGCAACAGGTGAACATGTCTGTTCGAGCAACTTGGGGGTATATCTGTAATTTCTTGATGGTTCTTCCGCTTTAATATATTTGTCTTATTTTTAGTATTATATGTATTTAATAATTGATAACTTAAAATAGTTTTAAAAACTATGTTACGTAAGAGCATAAAACATATCATACATCGTGATAATTGACAACTTAAAATATTTCAAAAATAAATTAAAAAATTGATTGATTATTGAAATTAATCTATCAATATTATAAAAAATGGAACAAAAGAAATAATATGTATTATTTATAAAAAAACATTATGTAAAAGTTATTGTAAATCTAGATATTTAGTGGTAGTAATATATCTAAATATAAAAATTAAATAAAAAATATTTATAAATCACAAGAATTAACAACTTAAAATATTTAAAAAACATATTAAAAATTCAATTAACACTCTAATCTGTTTCACATAAATAGGGATAGATGAATAACATATATTGTTTAAAAAGGACGTAAACGTAATATAAATCATAGTAATTGAAAAAATAAAAAGACATATAAAAAAATTTGACTTTCGAAATTTTAGAAATGTCATATAAATTGGGACAAGAGGAGTGACATATATTATTTAAAAATTACCTAAAATAGTACTATAATTCATAATATTAATAATTTAAAATATTTAAAAATCATATTATTTAATTAACTTTATAAATTCTATCTATGACATATAAAATGAGACAAAAAAATAAAAGATATTGAACCCGTGTTAGCACCGACGACATTGGAGATCACCTGATAAGATTTTATAGGTCAAAGAACACGAAACAAGCGATTTGGGCCTTTTTTTGTAGGTAACACCCACGGTTCCTAGCGCTGCCCAGGGCTTGAGGCTAACTTTCCCGAAAAATTATACCAGGGGGTCCATAACGAGCCCGAAAAGAGACCCAGGTGGCCCGACAACATTGGAGATCGCCTGGTAGGATTTTATGGGCCAAGGAACAGGAAACAGACGAATTGAGCCCTTTTTCGTAGGTGTTAGCCCATGGTTCCTGGTGTTGCCCGGATCTCAGGGCCAACATTCACAAAATATTATACCGAGGAGTCCGTAATGAACCCAACAAGAGGCCCAGATGTCCCAGCGGCATTGGAGATCGCCTGATAAGATTTTATGGGCCAATGAATTGGAAACACACGATTTAGGCCCTCTTTCGTGGGTGTTAACCCACGATTCTTGGCGCTGGTCGGGGCTTAGGGCCAAATTTTTTGAAAAATTATACCGAGAGGTCCGTAACGAGTCCGACAAGAGGCCTAGGTGGCCCGACGACATTGGAGATCGCCTGGTAGGATTTTATGGGTCAAGGAAAAGGAAACATGGGATTTGGGTCCTTTTTCGTGGGTGTTAGCCAACGGTTCATGGTGTTGCCTGGGACTCTGGGCTAACTTTCCTAAATAATTATAACGAGGGGTTCTTAATGAGCCCGGCAAGAGGCCCAGGTGTCCCGAAAACATTGGAGATCGTCTGGTAGGATTTCATAGGCCAAGGAATAGGAAAGAGGCAATTTGAGCCTTTTTTCGTAGGTGTTAGTCCAAGGTTCTTAGCTATGCCTGAGGCCAAATTTCCCAAAAAATTATACCGAGGGGTCCGTAACGAGCCTGGTAAGAGGCCCAAGTAGCCCAGTGGCATGGGAGATCGCCTGGTAGGATTTTATAGACCAAGGAATAAGAAATAGGTGATTTAGACCCTTTTCTGTATGTGTTAGCCCGCGGTTCCAGGCGTTGCTTGAGGCTTAGGGTCAACTTTCTCAAAACAATTTGCCGAGGAATCCATAATGAGCCCGAAAAAAGTCCCAGGTGTACCGGCGACTTTGGAGATCGCCTGATAAGATTTTATGGGCCAAGGAACAGAAAACATGTGATTTGGGCCCCTTTTCATGGGTGTTAGCCCACGGTTCCTAGGGTTGTCTAGGGCCAACTTTCCAAAAAAATATATCGAGTGGCCCGCAACGAGCCTGAAAAGAGCCTCAGGTAGCCTAGCAGCATTGAAGATCGCCTGATAGAATTTTATGGGCCAAGAAACAGGAAACAGGCGATTTGGATCATTTTCCGTGGGTGTTAGCCCACGGTTTCTGGCGCTGCCTGGGACTTGGGGCCAATTTTCCCAAAAAATTATACCGAGGGGTCCGTGACGAGCCCGAAAAGAGGCCCAAGTAGGCCGGCTACATTGGAGATCACCTGATAGGATTTTATGGGCCAAGAAATAAGAAACAAGTGATTTGGACCCTTTTTCGTGGTTGTTAGCCCATAGTTTCTGGCGCTTCCAGGGATCGGGGCCAAATTTCTAAAAAAATTATACCGAGGGGTCAGTAACGATTCCGACAAGAGGCCCAGGTGGTCCGACGACATTGGAGATCGCCTGGCAGGATTATATGTGCCAAGGAACAAGAAACAGGCAATTTGAGTCCTTTTTCGTGGGTGTTAGCCCACAAATCCTAGCATTGCCCAGGGCTCGGGGCCAACATTACAAAAAAATTATAGCGAGAGGTCTGTAACGAGCCCGACAAGAGGCCCAGGTGGCCCAATGGCATTGGACCTCGCCTGGTAGGATTTTATGGGCCAACGAAATGGACACGGGGGATTTGGGCCCTTTTCGTGGGTTTTAGCCCACAATTCTTGGCATTGCCTGGGACTCGAGACCAACTTTCCCAAAAATTTATACCGAGGAGTCCTTAACGAGCCCGACAAGAGGCCCAGGTGGCTCTACGGCATTGGAGATCGCCTGGTAGGATTTTATGGGGCCAAGGAAAAGAAACAAGCGATTTTAGCCTTTTTTCGAGGGTATTAGCCCACGATTTCTGGTGCTGCCTAGGGGTCCGTAACGAGCTCGGAAAGAGGCCCATGTGGCCCGATGACATTGGAGATCGCCTGGTAAGATTTTATGGGACAAGAACCAGGAAACAAGCGATTTGCGCCCTTTTTTGTTGGTGTTAGCCCACTATTCCAAGCGTTGCTCGGGGCCAACTTTCATGAAAAATTATATCGAGGGTCCGTAGCGATCCCGACAATAGGCTCAAGTGGCCCGACGGTATTAGAGATCGCCTGGTAGGATTTTATGGGCCAAAAAAAGGAAACAGGCAATTTGTGCCCTTTTTCGTGGGTATTAGCCCACAGTTCCTGATGCTTCCCGAGGCTCGGGGCCAACTTTCCCGAAAAATTATACCGAGGGGTCTGTAAAGAGCCCGATAAATGACCCAGATGGCCTGATGACATTGGAGATCGCCTGTTAGGATTTTATGGGCCAAGAAATAGGAAATTGGAAATTTGAGCCTTTTTCGTGGGTGTCAGCCCACGATTTTTGGCGCTGATCGAGCTCGAAGCGAAATTTCTCGAAAAATTAAATCGAGGGGTCCGTAACAAGTCCAGCAAAAGGCCCAGTGGCTCGATCACATTAGAGATCGCCAGGTAGAATTTTATGGGTCAAGGAATAGGAAATGTACAATTTGAGCCCTTTTTCTTGGGTGTTAGCCCACAGTTCCTGTCATGCCCGGGGATCGGGGCCAATATTCCCAAAAAATTATACTGAAGTGACCATAACGAGACCGTCAAGAGGCCCAGGTGGCTCGGCGGCATTGGAGATCGCCTTGTAGGATTTATGGGCCAAAGAACGGGAAATTGATAATTTGGGCCCTTTTTCATGGGCGTCAGCCCACGATTCATGGCGCTGCCTGGGGGTCGGGGCCAAATTTCCCAAAATATTATACTGAGAGGTCCATAACGAGCCCGACAAGAGGCCTAGGTGGCCTGACAACATTGGAAATCGTCTGGTGAATTTTATGGGCCAAGGAATAGGAAATAGACGATTTGAGCCATTTTTTCATGGGTGTTAGCCCACGGTTCCTGGCGCTACCCATGGATTGGGGCCAAATTTCCCAAAAAATTATATCAAGGGGTCAGTAACGAGCCCAAAAAGTGGCACAGATGGCTCGACTGCAACGGAGATCGCCTGGTAGGATTTTATCGGCTAAGAAATAGGAAACAAACGATTTGAGACCTTTTTCGTGAGTGTTAGCCTACGTTTCCTGGCGCTGATTGGTGCTCGATGCAAACTTTCCCTAAAAATTAAATCGAGGGATCCGTAACGAGCCCGACAAGAGGCCCAGGTGGCCCGATGACATTGAAAATTGTCTGATAGCACTTTATGAGTCAAGGAGCAAGAAATAAGCGATTTGGGCCCTTTTTCATGGTGTTAGCCCACAATTCCTAGCGCTGCTCATGGCTCGGGGCCAACTTTCTCGAAATATTATATCAAGGGGTCCGTAATGAGCCCGTCAAAAGGCTCAGGTGCCCCGACGACATTGGAGATCGCCTGGTAGGATTTTATGGGCCAAGGAACAGGAAACAAACAACTTTGCCCTTTTTCGTAGGTGTTAGCCCACGGTTCCTTGTGCTGGAAGCCAACTTTTTCAAAATATTATACTGAGTGGTTCGTAAAGAGCCCGACAAGAGGCCTAGGTGGCTCGACAACATTGGAGATTGCTTGGTAGGATTTAATGGGTCAAGAAACAGAAAATAGGTGATTTGAGTCTTTTTTCGTGGGTGTTAGCCCACGGTTCCTGGTGCTGCTCGGGGCTCGGGGTCAACGTTCCCAAAAAATTATATCGAGAGGTCCATAACTGAAAAGACTATTCAACTATTGCTTGATACTATCAAAGTATAGATACCATCAGAGTGTATATATACTTCGATGGTATTGAGAATGTAGAAGCAGTAGTTGAACAATGAAACAGTCATTGAATAGTTTGAATCGTGAGTCCAATAAGGATAGATATATTGAATTGGGTCCAATTTGGGTAAAAACTTTACCTAATCAATCCAACTTGTGTAGTTTTTCTTTACTGCTTTCTAAACATATCCTTACAATTCAAATCGATAAGAGTATTGGTAAAATATGATGGTTAAAAATATATATATAAAGTGTTGGTGTAATTACCATAAATATAACAAATTATGGCTGAAAATAAAATGAAAAATTGAATAAAATTTCATTCAGGCTGAAGCGCAAATATCTCGCTCTCTTTAAGCAAATTCAAACTCACTGTGGCATAATCTACACCAATGTAGCAGTAATCAACTTGACTTGTCCCCCCAAGATACAATAATCCAACAACGTTGTATGACTCAAATAACTCCGGACTAGTTGAATAGTCCAAAGTTCCACAAAAAGAACACCTTCCTTCAACATATAATTATTCTCTTTTTTGTATAGTGAATATAGTTAAAGACTTGGAATAATTTTCTGTCTCAACTCTCTCTTTCACTATTGCACACTTCACTACAATATTTATCCACACTTCTCATTTTTTTCCTCTCCATATATCCTTCACAAAGGATGAAACATCACTATTTATAGATGAAAAATTCATCCTTGTCTTGAATAGAAATAATGTGGATAATAATGTAGGTAAATGAATAAAGGAGTTATGTCTTGGAGGTTACATGAGTTACAAGACATAATGAGATAGAACATGACTTAGTGATTACATGAGTTATAAGCCATTAATGGTCATATAAGTTACAAGAAACTAATGACCATAAAAGTTACAAGAACTAATGGTCATATAAGTTACAAGAACTAATAATCATTTCTACCACAATTGATACCTACTAACATATGCACTTAATATTTTATTTTAATAATAAAATGCATATACACTAACATAAAGTAATTCAAATTAATACTCTACTAAATATCTTTCTTAAGGAGGGACATAGTTGTCCAAGCTTATTCAGACATTATGATTAAAAAATAATTTTTCAATATGAAAACGAAAAAAGACAAAAAAAAAATGAAAAATCAAAAAATCGTTTTATTCAAAATCCCAATTGTGACATCCCTTCTCTCTCACTTCACACCTCGGAACACACCCTTCTTATAGACTTATAGAGATAAACGCACTTTCATATCTTCTTAACCCGAAATGGCGAGGGAGAGAAAAGGTTCCTGTTTTTTAGGGTACTCCCAAGAATAGATCCAGTGGAGACGAGATAGAGCTTGTAGCTCAGAGGATTAGAGCACGTGACTACGAACTACGGTATCGGCGGTTCGAATCCCTCCTAACCCACAACCGGCCAAAAAGGGAAGTACCTTTATGGGGGTAGGAAAATCGTGATCAGGATAGCGAACCAAAAGCTATGAAACTTGGGAGTGGGTCTTAAAGGAGCATTCGATATTTTCAGCACTATAAAAGAAGGATAATATAGACTGATTAGAGTAGTTATAAATATCTACATGATAGTATGTTCTACTGGCATTGATTAGCAATTGCTACTTGCCATGACAAGTAAGTGTTTAGCTTGAATAGGTTTTAACTTCACCAATCTTCATTTCAATTCAATATTAGACTCTTTGAATAGGTTTTTCATTTGCTAACCAGTAGAGTAATAACATCTTCTATATAATTAAGTGGTTATATTAAGATAAAACCTTGACGATTTACTCAAAATATTGCCCTTTCAAGAATTACATAACAAAGTAAAGAGACCAAGATTACAATCCAATCTAAGTCTAGCATAATCTCAAGAATCCGCATACAATTTATCTCACATCCTTGTCGTTATCAGCACCTCAAACAGGGTAGAAATCTGGAGTCTTGAGCTTTAATTCCACATTTTTCTTGGTGCATCCTCTATAGAAAACTTCTTGTATAATAGTTTTCTTGAGCTTTATCCGTTCATCAGCCTCTCTTGTTCTTTCTTGAAATACTCTATGATTCCGCTCAACCAGTGGCCACAATTCTGAGGATTTCATCTGTTGTACACACCTCCCTTTCCATCTAGTCATCAAGGATAGCTCCTCTTTCCATTCCTTGGGATGTCTCTCTATGCCTTGCCAGCGTAATAGTTTCCTCCACACATATGCTGAGTAAGGGATTCAAAGAATAGGTGAGGCAGAGTTTCCACGCCATTGGGACATAAAGAGCATTTAGTATTTGTAATAATTCTCCACCTTGCTAGTCTGTCTTTGATATATAGTCTCTCCAGTGCAGCCATTCTGAGGATAAACTTCCATTTTGGTGCCCCAAGATTATTGTAAACTAACTCTTTCCATGTAACTTTAGGGAAGTTCCCTTGTACTTTTCTATACATCTTCTGGATTGAGAAGTTTTGTAGAGCCATGAGTTGATCATAAGAGAAACCAGCTGCCTCAAAGTACTACTTACTCTTGAAAATCTTCCTTAGTAACCATGATGCCTGTGGTGGATCAATGTCCCATACTGATAGATTCTTCACATAATAGCTATGGACCCATCTTACCCAAAGTTTTATCTTTTTTGTGACTCAAGCTCCATAACAGCTTTGCTATAGCAACTATGTTGCACATTGATTAGACTTAATCCACCAGCAATTTTAGGTTTGCATAGTTGTTCCCAAGATATAGGTGATTTGTTGCTATTTTCTGCCTTCCTAGTCCCAGAAAAAACTTATCCTGCTAAAGTATCTTCTTTGGAAGTAGAAAAATCTGAGACCAGAATGCCTGTATTGAAAACAAGACACTTTTAATAAGTTGAACTCTCCATATGTATGTGAGTAATTTAGCAGCCCATGTGGTAATTCTGCCAATCATCTTGTCAATCACAGGTTGGCATTGCATGATGGACAACCTCTTAGTACTAAGAGGTACTCCTAAATATTTGAAGGGAAACTTCCCTCTTGCAAATCCAAGCCTTTGTAAAATTTGCTCTTGTACAACCAAACTAACTCTAAAATAAATGGAACTCTTACTTGAGTTAGATATTAAGCCCCGATGAACCAGAGAACTCCTGAAAACAATCATATAAGTTGCTAACAGAGGAAATATCACCTCTTGAGAGGAGTAAAGGGTCATCATCTGCAAATCCTAGTAGGACAATCCTCATTTTGGCACATTTCGGGTGATATTTGAATGTCTTCATGTGGCTGAGTGACTTCACCAATCTACTAAAGTATTCCATAACAAGGACAAAGAAGTAGGGTGATAGATGATCACCTTGCCGAAGTACTTTTTTAGCTTCAAAAGGTCTCATAGGGCAATCATTCAGTACCACGGAATAAGAAACTGTCTTGACACAAGCTAAGATCCAAATAATAAACTTGGTCCGAAATTGGAGGCCATGTAGTATCTGTTAGAAAAAATATCATTCAACTGAGTCATATGCCTTTTGTATATCCACTTTTAGCATGCATCTCAGTGACATTCCTTTCCTACCATAAACTTTAATCAACTCATGGCTCAAGATAATATAATCAGAAATTAGTCTGCCAAGGACAAAAGCAGATTGGTTTCCATCAACCAACAGCTCCATAACACCTTTCATCCTATTAGTAAAAATTTTGGAAATTATTTTGTATAAAATAGTGCAACAGGAAATAGGTCTGTATTCCTTAATTGTGGATGGGTCTTCACCTTAGGCACCAAAATGTTACAGTAGAAAAATTGATGGCTTTATACATTTCTCCTGTTTCAAGAAAAACAAATTATAGCATCAGTAACTTGGTCGACAATAATCTGCCAAGTCTTCTTAAAGAACACTGCATTCAACCCATCACATCCAGGAGCCTTATCATCATTTATGCTTTTCATAGCCAAATTCACCTCTTTGTAACAGGACTTATGAGTTCAAGCTGTTGTCTTCTAGTAAGGATATACCATCTTTCATCACCTTGGCATTGGTAGCTGGTAAATTAGGTGTTGTTGTGCCCAATAATTGTGTATAGAAAGCAAGTATCTCCTCCTCTATACCCACTGCAGTAGTGATAGGCCTTCCTGTAGTATCATTTAGCAGCAAAGAAGTATTTGGAGTTTTGAGTCACCAGTCTTCAGTCAATGCACCCTAGCCTTTTGTTTTAATATATTCTCTTCTATGAGATTCCAATGTTCCAGCTGTCTGCTTATACCTGGTTCTACTAGTAATACCTCTGTGTATATATTAAGCTACTAATCGATAGGAATTAAAATTTAGCTAGTTTTTAGAACCCTTTATTCCAAAGTCAACTTACTGATTTGTTAAAATTTTAGGTTCAACAGCAGCGTAGCTTATGTGTAGTGATAAAAGATTAAAGTACAAAACAACCAACGTAAATAGAAAATGTAAACAGATGAACTGTCATCTGATAACCAAAAGAGAAGCAGATCAGTTGCTTGTCATTTATTTACAATTGCAAGAAGAAAACTGGGATTGCATGGACTCTAGCTTTTACTAGCCCCTTACCTCCATGAAGTGTTTCTTAAGGAAGAATACTAGAGGTGATTTTGTCTGGATGATATAAAACCAAAGATATTCTAGGAAAATAATTTGTTTGGATAATGCACTAATGGATGTACTTCTGCTGTAAAAGAAGGATTTATATGAAAGATAAGCATGTTAGCTAAAAGAAGACAAGAACTTAATTTTGTTGATTATGATATTGCTTTGTGTACCTGATGACATTTTGTCTCCTCGTTCTTCATTCTGTTCAAGAGTCGGTCAGCTTCTGAATTTCTTTTGTTATCTATACGAACTTGCAGAAAAAGATTCGTGAAATTTGCGGTGAAGTAGGTTTCCAAAAAGCAATTATTACCTGCCATCATTGTAAAGAAGTTGGCATGCATCGGTAAGTTCTTTCTCTCACATACACACTCTTTTTAGCATGAAAGGGTGGACAATCAGTCAGGTGTGCTGGAAGTCATGACTCTCTAATCTGTACTTATTTTATCACCTTGCGCCGTACCTGTATGTTCTTTGTAAACCTCAAAAATACCGTCTGTATTTTTAATGTGCACGTAGTCCTCCTCCTGTTTTCAACAATTCTGTTTTTTCTCTTCTTTCAGGTATTGTGTTCTAGGCTATTTTGTAGCTGCACCAGTGGATTGGTGTTGTGAAAAATGTGATAAAAGGCAAGGGGGGTTATTTCTTCATTACGTGGATCAGAAAGTGAGTACTCTGAGGGACCCAAGATACATGCATCTGCAAAGATTTCTCAGAGTACTCTACCACCGAAGAAACGTATGAGGTATCCTGGTTGGCATTGTATTAACTAGGAAAAAGAGGTACAGACCGGAAAAAACGAATTATATACCTGTTGAAGAAGCACTCAGTCTATCATCAAGCATAAAGAAATATGGATGTCAACAGAAGAAAACTGTCTTTTCAAGAGTTGTATCAACCAAATCCATGGCCACTGAGACTCGGGGGAATTTAAGCAAAACTAGAACTCAAATTTCAATTCCTTTCCTGAGAAGAGAACACTTCAGTATTCTTTAGGATCAACAGGATATATGAAACCTCACAATTTTTCAAATATCAAAATAACTGAACGAGCAAAAAACAAGTACAATCATCTAAAGGTTAAGTGTACATCAATATCTCTGGTATTCATTATTTGTTCAGATTAATCCTCTTCTTATATTTATTCATCAGAACTTTCATTTTCTATCACACTCTTATTATTTTTTTAAAAAATAATGCCATCAATATAGCTAGTCTAGAGTCGATATTATCTTTCAAAATAGTGAACTCCCTTACACCATCTCGGGTGGGGGTGTCGGATCCTTCATGATCTAATTTTTTAAGATTCGGGAATATGGATCCATATATGTATACGGGTGTGGGGCTTTGCCTAAATATAACTAAAATAGAGTGATTAAACCTAAATTATGAGAAATTACATGGAGAATCTCGAAAGAAAATTAAAGGAATGATATAGAAATTTCTATATAAAAAGTATTCCATTTTCGTCAATTTCACCTTAACATTTGTATTGATTACAAAAATCATTAAAACTGTCCAGACTTTTCCCATCGATTTTGGTCAAAGTACTTGAAACCAGTTGACCAAATCGGCCGCGGATCCCACACCCATGTCTTGTCGACACGGCTGCGACACCAAAGTGAAGAGTCCGAGCAACTTAGTCTATACTTCCATCCTATTGATGTAGCCTACATTTTCGGTCCTGATAGTCCTACCATTCTGAAGTTTAGAAGTCTCGATGCCATGAAAGCGAGTGGAATGATGAATCCACTTATGACACACCCTTGTGGTCCTGCTCTAGATCATTCCTGGAAGTAAGTGCCCTTCATTATGTACATTTATTACTTATTCAAATTCAACTCATCTCTGTTTTTGAATGACCTATCTTTGCTAGTAGTCAGTTGATTAACCTCCTCTTCTTCGTAATTTTCCTATTGATAAGGATAAATATATAATACTCTTTAGTCAACAACATGATATTGGTCCCCAAGGAGATGAATATACCTTAACCACTAGGTCATCTCCTTGGGGACCAACATCATGTTGTTAACTATAGAGTATTATATATTTATCCTTACTTATCAATAGGAAAATTACAAAGAAGAGGAAGTTAATGAGTCAACTGATTACTAGCAAAGATGGGTCATTCAAAAACAGGGATGAGCTGAATTTGAATTAGTAATAAATGTACATAATGAAGGGTATTTACTTCCAAGAATGATCTAGAGCAAGACCACAAAGGTGTGTCATAAGTGGATTCATCATTCCACTCGCTTTCACGACATCGAGACTTCTAAACTTCAGAATGGTAGGACTATCAGGACCGAAAATGTAGGCTACATCAATAGGATGAAAATATAGACTAAGTTGCTCGGACTCTTCACTTTGGTGCCGCACCCGTGTCGACACGACATGGGTGTGGGATCCGCGGCCGATTTGGTCAACCGGTTTCAAGTACTTTGACCAAAATCGATGGGAAAAGCCTGGACAGTTTTAATGATTTATGTAATAAATACAAATGTTAAGGTGAAATTGAAGAAAATGGAAATTGAGTTATATATGTCTTGATTCAACTTTGGAGTTGTATGTTTTAGCTTCTTTCATATTGTAAAAATTGAGTTGCTATATGTCTTGATTCAACTGACTCAGTTGAAAATCGAGGCATGACAATCACATATATTAATTTCCATGTTTACACTATAAATGTTACATACTTATTTTAGTACTATGACATTTACTTTTGCTTTTATTCACTAATCATCACTATAACTCAAAATGGTCATTATATATGCTTCCTTCTTAGTTTGTTATTGTTGATTTAATTAGATACTTGTAGGCACAAGAAGTGAAATGCCTCGTCAAAATTTCTTGTTCATTCAAATTTTAATTAGATTTTTTATTAGCCTACGGAAAACATTATGGTGTGCATGACTTAGTGGGCATTTTTACCGGATAATTGAAGTCTAACTTAGTGTTAGAAGAGCAAGAAAAGTAAATATTCAGTAGTATCAAGCAATAGTCATGATAACTCATACATCTTACGTCTCACTTTGGAAGGAGGATGACCTAGATACAGTTATTAAATATCCCAACTGCTAGTTCCAAAGCACCAAAGATGTCAAAAACTTCCCCATTAATTGCTAAGGAGGAGGAAACACTAATAATTATATGGAAGAGAACCTGGAATCAAGTTTACTACCATCTCACTAAGTAGTATCTGATCAGCTTATCGTTATGCCACAACTCACAACTATGTATGAACAAACCTTTTTCCATAGTTGGGTGTACATTCTAAAGTGTCCTATTCATTTTTTTAGTGATACTAATGGTGTCCCTAGAGCTTGCATCCACCCAAAATAATTTGTTGGGCAACCTGTCCATCCCACCGGAGGAATTTCTTAAAACCCATATGCAAAAGTCTAACTTGCTGGCATCAAACAAGTCACGAGGTAGGGAGCAATATTCAACACAATGCTATAAGCATGGAAACAGAAGGCCATAACACATACTAACAAGGTAATGCTGCCCACCAAGGCTAGACCAGATAGGCGCAACAGTTGTTGCAGCTGGGATTCTAACCGAAAATCTCTAAGTTGTTACTCCTATGCCTTAGAAACTAGGTCATCTCCTTAAGAACCAACATTATTAACTACAAGTATTATCTATGTCGTAAATGGATTCACCATTCAACTCTCACATTCACAGCCTCGAGACTCATATGTTCCAAAATGGTAGAACCATCAAACTTAAGAAATAGGCTAACATCAATTGAATAGAAGTACAAAATACCAAAGATGTTGGTTAATACTTAACCTTTAGGTGATTGTGCTGATTTTTTGCTCTGTGAAGTGATTTTGGCATTTTGATGATTCTAAGGTTTAGTATATCTGTCTAATCCTAAAGACCACTGCACTATACTCTTTTCACGAAAAGAATTTGAAATTTGAGCTTTAGGCTTGCTAAACTCCCACGAGTCACGGTTGCTATGGATTTGTTTGACACAACAGAGACAATATTCATCTGTAGAGATCCATATTTCTTGATGCCTGATGCCAGACCAAGTGCTAATAGGTAGATATCTCATTTTTCCAGGGTTGTACCTCGTCAATACAATGCCCATCAGGAATCTTACTTTGCTTCTTCGGTTGCAAAGTACTCCGACAATTCTTTGCAGCAACTTGGATCCCTGCACACAATATCTGTGCACACAATATCTGAAAGGAGAGAAAAGCAGAAATTTTTTAAAACAGGAATAGATACCGGCTATATTTAAGAGAATTAAACGCCACAACATGCTAATGAAAGAACAAATGTATCTTCTCTAGGTGGAACCTAATATCCAATACCATCAGGTTGTACTTAATCTTTTACAATTTATGCAGCTATTAACCCTAAATATTTTTGACGGGAAAGAAGACATCCTGTTGTATGTAGAGCATAAACCTCGATGTACAAAATAATTCTCTCCAGTCAATTTGTCCATCTAAAACAATGCGATCGTATCTTTGCAGCAAAAGGAACAAATTCCAACTCAATTGGATGGACAGAACAAGTTATATCATCTAAAGAAAACGAATTCAATTTGATGAAACGGTAATTATCAATTTTCACATAACTTTGCCAGGTTTCCTGTAATTCCAAATCAACACTGATTCGGGTCATACAAATCCCCAAACAGATGAAAAAATTTAACTATGGGAAAAACAAACAGAGAGTGGAGTTATACCATGAGGATCTAATGAATGTTGTATGGCGGCACACCGACAGACAAAGATGTAAAAGCTTTTGAGTAGCCATTAGAGCTCCAGGGCTGCACACCGACAAACGAGGAAGAAAAGGTTTTGCTGCAAGTTTTGCTTCTATTTATATCACTAGATATTTGGGCCCGTTATTCTCTTGTCTTAATTTATGCCAGTCAAAATCTTTTAAATTTTTTTTTATATATATTTTTTAAATATTTTAGTTTATGTAATTTATAGCTTTTTTTATTTATTTTTAAAATATTTTAAATTCTTAGTCACTATAATTTATGATATTTTTTATGCTCTTACGTAATATATTTTTTAAATTATTTTAAATTATTATTTATTAAATATACATAATTTGCTAATATTAAGACAAATAAATTAAAACAAAACAGCCATCGAGAAATTACAAATATAATTTTAAGTTGCTCAAGCAAGCATGTCGACCTGTTGCCTGCTTGAGCAGCCAAGGAAAACAAAATAAGAACGATGAAGTAGACAACTAAAGCAGCTCAATTGCTGCAAAAAAAATTATAAATATACTCTTAAGCTGCTTAAGTAGGTACGTCGATCTGTTGTCTGTCTGAACAACTAAGAAAAATAAAATAATAACGATGAAACAAATAGTTGCAGCAACTCAACTGTTGCTTCTAATATAAGAGAATATTTGAATTTGGTGGCCCATTAAAAAAAAGGGATAAATTAGACAAAATATATGATACGTTATATTTCTTGTAAAGAAAGGTGAAAGCAAACAAGTCTCCGTCAATATGTTCGCTTGAGTTGTTTGCTTCTTTTCCCTTATTATATGGGGCTTATGAAAATATTTTCGTGGATTTTATTATTTAATCATTTTTAAGGTAGCTGTTTTGTGCTTACTTTAGCTACTTAATTATGTTTCTTCAACTGCTTCAACTTGATTTTATGATATTACCCCTAACAATTTTTTTTCTTCCGGCTGCTTCAACTGTGATTTTACTATATAATAAACTATTTTAAATTATGTAAATACTAGAATTAGGATAAAACAAGCTCAAAATCATAAATAATTTTTTTAACTGGTCAAATAAAATTAAATAACCATTTTAATATTTTTTCAATGATTATATTTGTGTAAAAAAAGAAGTACTTTTTGAAAAAAAAAATATAAATAAATCAAAAAGTTTATATATATTACTTGAAATAATGTAAAAAGTACTATGGATCACAATAATTGTCAATTTAAAATTTTGAGTGTTGAAATTATATCTGTATCGCATGAATTGAGACAGAGAAAATAATGTACATTATTTAAAATTTATGTAAAATATATTATAAATTACAAAATTAATAATTTAAAATATTTAAATAAATAGGTAAAATTTTGATTGACTCTCAAAATTTTATAGTGCTACATAAATTGAAACAAAATAAGTAACATATATTATTTAAAATTAACATAAAATGTACTATAAGTCATAATAATTAAGAACATAAAATTTAAAAAATATATTTAAAAAATCTATCAATATCACATAAATTGAGATCAGAAAATAATAATGATTGAGCTCATGCAGAGCACGGACTTCCCTTTTTTCTAGTTTATTGTACAAAAGATAATACACTTAAAAAAAGTCATTATTGGATGAACAAAAAAGGTTATGTCATCTAAAGCAAACAAATTCAATTTGATGAAATGGTAATTATTAATTTATAAATTAAAAAAAAAAAAAGAGAGAACAAATTAGGTTATATTTCTTATACAAAAGATAACCCACTTAGACAAAATGGGCTTAATATATAGAGTTAATAACTCTCTCGTTATGAAATTAGCTCATATATACTTCTAGTGTTACACAAATGGCTCATATATATTCTTTTTTTTTTAACCGAGGTGGAAAAATACTTTTAAGTTTATTTTTAAAATTTTTTTATTAAAAAAATTATTCATTTAAGAATATATGTATACTTCTCACACATACTTTTGTTGGCTTTTTTGATTCAATGGTTAGTTTAAATTTGTTATTTTGATAGTAAAAAATTTTTGTCTAACTTTTCAGTAAAAATTGTTATATATGCCTCAAGTTTTTTTTACAGATACAAAATTTAAATTGCAATATATCTATAAAATAATTGGTTTTTAAAAAAAAATCTCACTTTTTATCTCTTTTTCCATTCACACTTTTTTTTCTCATATTTTTTCACAAAAGAATGAAAAAACAATTAAGAATAAGAAACTCAAATAATGATAATTAATCAAGTCAAAAAAATTGATATGTGAAGGATCATATATACCCCTATATGATTTTTAAAAAATAAAAAAATTAATTTTAAATTAATTTTTTTTACTTCCATCAAATTTTAAAAAATGTATTGTGAGCCACTTTGTAACAGAAAGAATATATGTAAGCTATTTTTGTAACGATAGGGGTATATGTGAGTCGACATGATATTGCCTGCACCAGATTGAGCTATTTCAAAAATTCTCAATGGGGTGTCCGGAACTCATTCAGAATCCAATACACACAAACGAACTATGTAACCCTATCAAATTCAACATTTCGAATCTAATGACGTAGTCAAAATTCCCATACGGGGTCATTACAATCAAATGTGGATTCCACTTCCCAAAGTCAAATTTAGTCAATTTCCACTTAGGGGCCCAATACACACTCAGAAGCCTCGAGAACTAAATGAAAGGTCATTCTAGACTAAACTCGGCGTCCTGAAGCTAACCACACTGTCAAAATTTCCATTCGGACATGTTTTCCAAAAATATTGACTAAGGTTAACTATTGATCTATTTTGAAGGCTAAAATGCAAAACTCGATATAAACTAACACCAAAAACCTCGTTATTCAAACTGACCATGCTTCTAGTCTAATTTGGCTATTTTAGAGATGATGGAATTGTCAAAATTTTGTTTTGAGGCAGTTACCCAGACTTTACTGCAAAACTCATTTTCCCAACTTTAATAGGTTTTCCAGCACAGAAAACTGCACAACTTCCAAATGAACGGCCAAACAACTGAACTATCACTTCAGCTAGTCATAAATGACTTAGGATCTCTATAGAAATGCTCTAACCAAAGCAAAAGATGCATAAATGCAGAAATGACCTGGAGGGGCATTATAACATCCACTACTACAAAAAATATTGTCCATAAAAGTAGAGATACGGGCATACCTGAGGACTCAAATAGGTTGGAGTACTACTCCCGCATGTTTCTATCAATCTCCCTGATGGCCTTCTCAACCGAGGATGATGCTTCCCGTGGGCCTTAACCATTGGTATAACTTTAGAGTGAAGTTGTCTGACATCCCTGGCTAAAATTGTTACTAGCTTCTCAACAAATTCCAACCCATCATCTAACTCAATTGAATCATATTGTAGTACATGAGACTCATCTAGAACATTACTGGCATAATATCAAAATATGGAAAATCGGGTGTATAGCTGAATACATTAGAAGCAAGGCAAACTCATATGCAACTGCATCAATTCTACTCAAAATTTCAAATGGCCCAATACATCAGGGGTTAAGCTTACCTTACCTGCCAAATCTCATCACTTCATTTAAGGAAGATACTTGTAAAAGCACTTGATCACCAATATCAAAACATAGAGGATGGGATCTACGGTCAGCATAACTCTGGTGTTGACTTTGGGTTATCCTCAATCTGTCGTAAATCACTCGGACATGGGATAAAGCCCCCTAAAGTAGATCTATGTCATACAGTCTAGGCTCTGTGGACTCAAACCAACCAATAGGAGTTTGACAACGCCTACCATATAAAGCCTCGAATAGTGCCATTTGAATGCTAAAATGGTAGCTATTATTATATGCAAACTCTGTTAGAGCAAGAATTGATAGCACTTACCAGCAAATTCTAATACATAGGCCCGCAACATGTCTTCAAGGACCTAGATAGTACGCACTAACTGCTATTGGTTTGTGGATAAAATGTTGTGCTAAGGTCAACTCGGGTGCCCAACTCTCTTTGAAAGGCTCTCCAATAGCTGTAGGTGAATTATAAACCCTAATATGACATAATGGACACTGATACTCCATGAAGACGGACCACCTCCTAAAAATATATATTGGCTAATCGCTCAACACTATGAGAAGATCAAACTGGATTGGAATAAGCTGACTTGGTCAGTCGATCGATGATGACCCAAATGTTATCCATACCCTTGGAAGTTCAAGGCAAGTCCATGGTGATCCGTTCCCACTTCCACTCAAGATTGAGTAATCTCTAAAGCTTTCTATCGATCCTTTGATGCCCGACCTTTACCTGCTAACAACTAGGACAACGGGATACATAATCGGCTATGTTTTGCCTTATACCAACCCACTAGTAATACTGCCTAAAATCCCAATACATCTTTGTTGTGCTCGAATGGATAGAATACCTCAAATCATGAGCCTCGTTCAGAATTAGTTGTATCAAATCCCTAACTTTGGGAACACACAATCGACCATCAAATCTAATGACCCCATTTGAACCTACAATAGCCTGGCCATTACCACCCTATAAAACTTAAGATCTAAGGGTTGCCAACGACTCATCCTCGTACTGTCTGGCACAAATCTGGTCAAATAGAGAAGACAGGGCCCTAATATAAGCTAATACCTACTCGAAGTTTGAAATAATCAATCTCACCTTCTTATTAGCCAAGGACTGGATATTCAAGGACAAAGATATCTCCATAATAGGCAAATAATCTAAGTTGGCCATACTGATCTCCTTCTGGCTCAAGACATCCACCACAAGTTTGGCTTGCCCAAATGATAAAGAATAATCTGCTAATAACTCGATCCAATGTCGCTGCATGGAATTCAAATCCCTTTGGCTCATAACATACTGTAGGTTACGATGATCTGTATAAATCTTATAATGGAACCCATATAGGTAATGTCGTCATATCTTGAACGCAAAAACTATCGCCCAACTCCAAATCATGAGTAGAGTAGTTTTGCTCGTGAGCTTACAACTGTTTGGAGGCATAGGCAATAACTCGACATCGTTGCATCAAAACATATCCCATGCCAATCCTGAAGGTATCACAATATACTATAAACCCCTCACCCTCAATTAGAAGAGTCAGAATAAGGGTGGTAGTACGCAACACCTTGAGCCTAAAAACCTACTCACACTTCTCACACGAAAGAAACACCCTGGAAAGTCAGTCGAGTTAACAATGCAGTAAGCAACTTCTTGAGCCTCAAAATCTAGACTCACACTCCTCACATGAAAGGAACACCCTGGCGAGTCAGTCAAGTCAACGGTGTAGCAATAGCAAAGAGCCCTCAACAAACCGTTTGTAATACCTAGCTAAACTAACAACACTCTTTACCTCGGTAACAGATGCGGGTCTAGTGTCACAGACTTAGAACTTCACTGAGACATCTATGCGACACTTGTCGATTTGCTCACGAATCTTTCACAATCTTGCAAATACAAGTAAGTCTTTTCAACTAGATCGCTAAGGAAACGTTAGATTAAGAACACAAAAGAGCTTTAAGAAAGAAGACTTGTATTACACTCAGAGATGGATCCAGGATTGGGAGATTAGGGGTGTCATATCGTCTAAATAAGATAAGTGGGTCGGTTTCTTTAATTTTGGGTTATAATTGGGATTTTGTTTTTTCAATTTTTATAAATAAATCAATTAAATATGCATATTTAATAATTTTAGTTTAGATATTTTGATATTAGTTTAGATATGTACATAAGTACTTTATTTTTTTAAGAAATAAGAGACTTTATTCTCTAAATCTTTGAGAAAATAAGAGATTTATTACGTTAAAAATTTGAACTGTATAATCATCTAATACTATATAGTTGAGAAAAAAAAGAAATTGAAGCTTTAAATTCAATTATCTTTACTTAGCTCAAACGTCATTAAAAGATTGAAAGAATCTTTAAATTCAAAAGCTCTAACATAATAATCTTCATTATTTTAAAACTTATATTTTTAAAAAAATTAATATTATTTAAATATATTTTTAATAATATTTGTGTGACATTCAATATTTAACACTCGTCAATAGTTAATATAAAATGCACACACAATGCTTGTTTCAATTAGAGATTAAGACCTAGTGAAAAAAAAAGTAAATAAAAAAAGTCAAGAATTAAGTAAGTAGAGAATTAATTAATTGAATTAATAAGTAATAGCAAATTTAGAAGAAAAACTAATGGGTTAAAAAAGAAAAATTGAAGTCCTTGCACGCATTAATGAAAAAGACAAAAAAGGAAAGGGAAGAAAAAAAAAAGAGTTGAAGTCCTTCACAAAAAAAAAAGTTAAAAAAATAATGCAAAAAAAAGTTAAAAAAGTAATGCCAACAATGGGTTTTGAACTTTTGACATAGAAGTTTCACATAGAACATTTTGTCAATTGCACCATCCACCATAACATTCATAGAGTGGCATATTTGATATATAATGATTTGTTATAAGTATAGACATATAAATACAAAGTTCTTATTGAGGCCACCGGGTGTCGTGGCAACCCCATCGACACACATAGATCCGCCCCTGATTGCACTTATGGAAGATTGATTGCTTACAATTTCTGAATTTCTAGATGGTTTCCAAATGCAAATGATCCCCTCTATTTATACAACCTACTTGGGGTCAAAGTATAATTAATATTTATATTACAAGTTCCTAAGTATTTATAATTTAGTCCCATCTCTAGAATTTTCCACACAAGCCTAGAGAATTCTAAAGACTTCAAGACTTCTCTACACAATTCTAGAGCCTTTTGTAAACCACTACAAGACTCTAGATTCTTCCCTCTTAAGGCGGGTCGTCACACTAGCCCAACCATGAATAACCTCAAATTTTGTTGAATCTACTATAATACCGTCTTTGGACACTACATGCCCCAAAAATGCTACAAATTCTAGACAAAACTCACATTTAGAAAACTTAGCATAAAGCCTATAATACTGCAATGTATGTAATACAATCCTCAAGTGTTGGGTGTGTTGCTCGCGGCTCTAAGAGTATACCAAAATGTCATCAGCGTATACTATAACAAAGGAATCCAAATACGACCTGAATACATGAGTCATCAGATCTATAAAGGTTGTAGGAGCATTAGTCAAACTAAATGACATGACTAGGAACTCATAATGGCCATAACGGATTTGGAAGGCAATCTTAGGAATATATGTTGTTCTGATTCTCAGTTGATGATAATTCGATCTCAAATCGATCTTAGAAAACACGACGACCTCCTATAGCTAATCAAATAAGTCATCAATGTGAGGTAGGAAATAATGGTTTTTAACCGTTATCTTATTCGGTTGCATGTAGTCAATACACATATGTAGAGTTTCGTCCTTCTTTTTAACAAACAAAACAAGAACACCCCAAGGACAAACACTCAGCCATATGAAACCCTAATCCAAAAGACCCTATAACTAAACATGGAACTCTTTAAGATTGGCAAGAGCCATATGATGAAGAGGAATATATATGGGCTTTGTGCCTGACTCTAAATCTATGGAAAAATCAACATCCTTCTCTGGAGGTAACCCAAGAAAATCAAAAAGAAACAAACCTGCATACTCACAAACCACTGTATTGAATTAACAAAGGGAGCCTCAGCTATAACATCACGAACATGGGTCAAGTATGATAGGCAACTCATAGCTACGAGCCTTTGGGCCTGAACATAAGAGATAATATCAATTGGTGTGCGGCTAATGGATCCTTGCTACACCACTAGAGATATACCAGGTCTGGCCAAGGTAACAGTCTTGGTATATCAATCCAGAACTGCATGATGAGGTGACAACCAATCTATGCCCAAAAAAATATCAAAGTCAAGGATATCGAGCAATATCAAATCTGCCAGAGTTTCCTACCCCTAAATATTAACTATACATGACCTGCATACTCAATCCCACTACTACAAAATCTCCTATGATAATCAAAACATGAAGTAGTACTAATAGAGGCTTAGGACTCATCCCTAAATAAAAATCAAAATATACAGATACATATGAATAAGTAGATCCGGGATCAAATAAAGCTGATTCTGGTTGCTGCCATAAAATAATCATACCTGTAATAATGTCATTTGATGCCTCAGCCTTTGACCGTATTGGAGCTGCATAGAAATAACCCTGACGGCCTCTCTTCTAGTATATCCTCTACTACTAGGTCTGCCACCTCCTGAACTATACTGATCATCTTGAGACGTATGTTGGTCATCTTTGAAACCTCGTTGGTCACCCTTATGGCCCTAATCTTGATCTCTGCTTCTAACTGTTAGTGGCGGGGCTGACTGGACTGGCTAAGATTCCAAGTACATCTCTTTTCGCACAAAATAATCTTGGGACCAATGATCTAATGCCCCACAATCATAGCAACCCAAAGAAGCTCGGTACCTATGACGTCGACTACTTTGGCCTATAATATTTGTCTTAGAGGCTCTAGATCCCCGACTGGTTGATTAAGAGGACCTAACCTGTCGTGAAGTCATTGTATCTTTATCCTTGGGCCTCCACCTAGTGGGATAGGGAGGACCCCCACTTGGAAGTATTTTGGGACTGGAGACTGCCATCAGAAGCTTAGAACGGATGGTTGGACTGACCCTATTGCAACCTTGATTTGGACCTATTAAACTTTCTCTTGAATTTGGATTATGCCCCACTGTAGCTACCCTCGAAGTGAGCTCGCTTGTCGTTGCCCCCATGGTGCTCGAAATATAGCTTCTCAATAGTTCGAGCATGATCAATAATATCCATAAAGATTGGCCCACTGTAACCAATGACTGTGTCTCAATCCGAAGCTGAGTCCTCAAACCTCTAACAAAACATTTAATCTGCTCCTCCTTAATAGGCAGTATAGTAATGGCATATTTGGATAACTCATGGAATCTGGCCTCATACTCCAACACTGTCATCGACCCCTGATCCAGTCTAGAAAACTGGTCGTGCAGCCTATCCCTGAGACTCTTGGGAATAAACCTGGCCAAGAAAGCAATTGAAAACTCTGTCCATGATACCATCAGTGACCTAGCTGGTCTTGTGTCTAAGCAAGTCTGCCATCACTGTCAGGAAGCTTTGTCTAGATGATAAACAATATATTTTGACCCTCTGGACTCTAACAACAACAAGGTTTGCAACCTCATCTCACAAGTCATCAAAAACTCATGGGCATCCCGTCCAACTGATCTTGAAAATCTTAGAGGGCCCAATCTAAGAAAATAACCTAACATCCACTGATCCTGATAAGACCTAGCACCCTCTAAAGTATTTGGTTGAGTAGTAGAGGCTACATGCTTCATTGGAGTGGGAGCTTGAGGCAACACCGACTACACTAGTGGCACTAAAGTAAGGGTTAGTGCCTGTTGTACATCCCAAGAGCTGTAAGTAACTGCGCAATAGCCACCTGAACTACCGAAGTCATAATAGGTATGCTTGGGGGTTGTGCTGCTACTAGTCTCTCCAGCTATGGGGAATAGGGACATCCAGACGCTCCTAAATAGGCTCTGGAGAAGGGTCCCTATCCGGAGCTGATGTTGCATCCCTAACTCTACCAGAGGTCGACCTCTATGAGGCATAACTACAAAAGAGTGAGAAAAATAAGAGTCTACGAGACTAACAAGACAACACCATGAAATTACACAATTATAGGGAAGTTTTTTAGTAACATCTTATAACATCCCGAAGATAAGTCACGGGTGTCTTCACACCCATCTGTTGGACTCTATTAGATAATAGCTCTATACAGGTGAAACAACGAACCCGGGAGTCTGATACCAACTTGTCATAACTCGACTTTATAGGTCATGATGGTGTCTACCTTAGTCCCTGATTGACAATCCTAACCCGAACCTAGAACAGTTGGTAACATGCATGAGGGCAAAAGGGAATCCAACTAATATCAACTGATAAGCTAACCATAAAAGAACAAAATTGATACCATATAAACATACAACAAACACTAGACCAACCCTTCCTAGACTTGGAAGTCACATGTATAGAACTATTATAAACACGATACAACATAACTAAGTCATAATTTATATACATATACATATGCATGACCAAAACCATATACAAGGTAAGTCTCAGATAGTAGAAGATAGTCACTGATACAAATGGAGATCGAAAGGATTCAAGAACATCCAATGCTCACCACTAGTCTCCAAATATGATAGCTACAACAGGAGGAATCAACATTGCTAGCTTGCGATAGGTCCTACATCATGAAACAGATGCAAAATGTAGGGTGAGTACAAAAAATATGGTACCCAGTAGGCATCATATGTTGACTGAGTAAGAATAATAAATAAAGCAGGGATAATTAGAATGTAACTCTACAAGTATCTAATCACAAGAACCGGGTACGTATGTCGACGGGAACGAAAGTGACCAGAACTAGGCTGAGGTATAGTGATGTACGCAGGAGTAAGACCCTACTGTATATGCTTGTATGCTAACGAGACCTCCATAAGCCACAAAGGTACCCCCACACACAATAAATAGGTAAAGAGGTAAATGAGTGAGTAAGGTTTAACAATGCCAAGTCCCGAATAATCTCATAACCCAATGGCAAGCATGAATTACTATCTCTTTCTCTGGGACAACCCATTCTGGCCTTTGACCGAAATAGTATACCCCGACCTAGCCTCCAACATAGGCTAGCACCTAGCCTTCAATCAAGTCTAGTACCTAACCTTCAACCCAGGCTATGACTAGGCCCCTTGAGGATAAGGTCAAACGTGACCAGTGATCTGCCTTGGCCCTTAGACCTCAGACTAGTCCAATATGCCCTCCACCAATACCACCTTTAATGGTATAGCCTCTACAATGTATCCTCTAACTAAGGGTATACAAAATGTAATTGATCCTCGTTTATACACTTCCTAATAGGAGGATATATGCCAAATCACAGGAAGTGCTCGGGCCTTTAACTGTATGAGACCATACTCTAATGTCCCAATATGAAATCACCAATCACCTATATATCTAAGCAGAATCCAATGTATCGTGGGAATGTTCCAAGATACCCAACCAATCGTATGATCAACTGGTTCCCATCTCATCACGGCCTATCTATGGCTCAACTCTACAGACTCAAGTCTGCTACTCTGGTCTATAAGGATCTACGCCTCTCAAGTCACACCAAGTATAAGTATAGGAATTATCGATCATGACCAGCGCAGGTCTATGGAATCACTAACCTAAGCCTAGTATAAGTCCTAACAACAACATATAATCATAAATATAGTAGACAATCGATATATCAGTCATAGGTATCCTCAACATATCAACAAGTACTCTACTAGTCCCAGATAATCATAAGCAGTCAATATACCACTCATAAGTGTCCTTAACATGTTACACATCTATCAAGATAGTCATATATATATCAACCAACCCCCTACTTAATATTCATTCTACCCAAATAGGATTTACACATTCGACTCAATTTAGAATAAAGGAGATCATAGCCTACTTGAACGTCGATCACGTGAGCTCTAAACTACTCTGCAGGTGCTTTACCCTTATGGTTGCCTCAAAATGTTGCTAGGTTATCAAAATAGGATCACATCATCGATACAGTTATTTCGATACTAAAATCACAAGAAATGAACATTAACCAATCTTTGGGCTAGAAAGAAGTAAAATGAGGCTTGCGCCCAAAATCTCTAACAAACCCTACACAATGATCCTTACAGCTACCTGAGCTTGTATCTCAATTAGGGCTCAATCTGATGCTTAAATTAATACAAAATAATCCAATAACAAATGACATTTCCTTACAAAAAGTATAGAATAGGCAACAAGTTTCATAACAATTTTACCTAAAACAAAACTCAACCAGAAGATTCTGATAACACCACCATGATCATCTCGGAAAATCACATAGGATAGACCAAAATTTCACTAAAATTTGATCCAAAATGATCGAGTAATCAAATTTCAAAGTTTATAATAATTAACATCAATACAAAGCAGCAAAATAGTAAAATTTACCTCAAATATCATACCAAATACAATTTCTGACTCTTCCACAATTTTCTCTTTGAAATTCCACTCAAGCTAGCCTTTTGAATCGCTTGATTTGACTTCCAGATGATCAATTTTTCTCTAATTGAATGTTCCCCTCTTTCCCTTGTCAAATCTGGAAGTATATCATGTATATACCGTCTCATTTTGTTCTTTGCGATCGCAGTGAACCATAGTACAACATTAATGACCTTCACGAATATGGGAGGTCCTCCACGAACACGGCGTGTAAGGTCAACTTGACTTTTGCAAACGTGGAGTGCTAGCCCGCCTGACCTTGGCGAACGCGACCGGGTGGCCCACGATCACGGAGTACTGGGCAACTAGCCTTCGCGAATGCGGCCAAGGGATCTTGGTCGCAGAGCACTATGGTGCCTACACCAGATTCTACTATTTTAAAAATCGTGAAGGGGTGTTCAAAACTCGTTCAGAATCCAATACATGTAAATAAACTATGTAACTCCAACAAAATCGATATTTCAGATCCAATGGCAAAGCCAAAATTCCCATACGAGGTCATTATGATCATATGTGAGTCCCACTTCCCAAAGTCAAATTTAGTCAATTTTCATCGAGGGACCCAAAACGCACCTGAAAGCCTCGGGAATCAAATGAAAGATCATTCTAGACCAAATTTGATCTTGGAGCTAACTGCACTGTCAAAATTTCTATTTAGGCACATTTTCCAAGAAAATTGATTAAGGTCAACTATTGATCGATCTATTCTGAAGGTTAAAATACAAAATTCGGTATAAGCAAATACCAAAAATATCGGTATTCAAACTGATCATGCTTCTGGCCCAATTTGTTCTTTCCGGAGTTGTTGGAACTATCAAAATTTCGTTGAGGCCATTTACCTTGACTTTACTGCAAAATTCATTTTCCCAACTTTAACAAGCCTTCCCACACGAAAAATTGCACAACTTCCAAATGAACGACTGAGCGACCAAACTATCAGTGTTAGCAAGTCATAAATGACTAGAGATCACTATAGGAATGCTCTAACCGATGCAAAAGATGCAAAAACGTAAAAATGACCTGAAGGATCATTACAATTAATTACTTTTTATATAATCTACTTATACTTCTGGCTCAAAACTATTTTCTCCACTTATCTTTTTGTCATTGTACACATACTTTCACCCATATATATACCTTAATACAAACTAATTCTTCAATATAATACACTTTGATTTGGGCATTTGAGATTAGAGTTTCAACTTTAAGGTGCGATGTTTATCTTTTTTATGTTCATTTTATATGCTCCTTTTATCTTTATTTTAAGTGAAAATCTATCCAAATTTCATTAATTCACGTGTATGTTTTTTTAAGACATTTTTTAATATAAAAAAATCATAGTATATCTTGATCTGTTATATTTATTTCTTTGGTTGGTGTAACATTATTAATCACATCAAAGACCATTAAAATGTGTTGAAATTAAATCAAGAGTGGTCAAATTTTTTTCCTAATACTAAATCAACCAAATCAAGATACAAGTCAATTTTTTCCATTAATATAACATAAGTCATTGATTTGATTTAGTATGGTTTGATCCATATGCCCCAAAATAGTTATGTTATAATTAATTAATAGCTTTTTTTTATATAATCTATTTGTACTTTCAGGATTATAGTTTCCGAGTCTACATTATCTATTTTCTCTTTTTTTAATCTTTTAGTCTCTATACGCATACTTTCACCTATATATACACAAATACCTCAAGAGAAACTTACCGTTACATTATACTTTGATTTGGGTGTTTGAGATTAGAATTTCAAATTTTAAGGTGTGACATTTATCTTTTTGTTATTCATTTCGTATGCGCTCTTTGTCTTTATTTTAAGTGAAATTTTGGAGTAAATATTTTTTAAAATATGAAAAAAAATTAAATGAGATGTTTTATAAAAATAAAAAACTAGGGTAAATTTGAAAATCTATCTATCTATCTATCTATCTATCTATCTATCTATCTATCTATCTATCTATCTATCTATCTATCTATCTATCTA
>JBCEWC010002145.1:0-24408 GCA_038996855.1 Solanum aculeatissimum
TTATTCTAAATTTAAATGCTAGCATCGAGTTTAACTTGGACTCGTACCCACTGAAACATGTGGGACATTGCATCACCTCCGACCCAATTCAAACTACTCCCATTCATATGAAAACTTTAGTCCACCCCATCACCTATACCACAAGGTTGCATCAAGTGTCATATAAATAGTACTAACATGTGGAAAATACGGGGTGTTACATCATAAATTGAAAAAGGTGAATTTTTGACCAAATTAAGTCATTATTTAAACCAATTCACCAAAATAATACATTTTTAAATTTTTTTTACAAAACTAGTATAAATGTATTTCTTAGTAATGTTTTATGCTATATTTTATTTAAAAATTTTAACAGACAAAAACTGATGATGTTAAATGAATAACCATTACTGTCAGTAACGTTTTAAGTTTTAAATATAAAAAAAGTAGACATCTCTTATTTGTTACTTGTAAACCCTCCCATTCACACAAATTTCCAGCAAAACCCTTGTGAATCCAAAAATTTACCTAAACCTTTGTGAAACCCACGATTCACAAAATTTCCAGCCCTCACAACTCCATTTCAATGGAACTGATAATTTGTTGATGAAGTAAACATATGAAAAAGGAAAAACACAAAGAGACAATGAATGGGTCAAAATCTCATATGTTGGTCCAAATCGCTAATTTAGGGTTCTTTGATTCTTGAGCCTTTTGGGTGGGTTTTTTAATATCGTTATAAAGATTCTTCATTTAGAACTCTCCTCCCAATCTTTTGATGATTTAATGGAGAAGGAGCAAGGCAAAAATTATCACCCTAGGATTTGCTTGGCAGCTTCATTATAAGGTTTGTTTTAATTTCTGTATCTTTATTAATTTTCTGTGTTTTCCCAAATTATTGGTCTTAGCTTCCTTCAGATTCTCAATTTTTGACATTTGCTCTTTTTTTCCTTCTTGTCTCTTAATCCAATTATCTTTCTTTAGTATTGGGATGTTAGAAAATTCTTTTTTATGTATGTTAGATTAGTATATTATGATTTATTCTCTGTTAGAAGTTGATTTGAATGTTCTATCTGATCCAATTATCCACTTTGGACAAAACTATTTTCTTGGAAATTATAATAAAGCTTGTTGTACTGACATGGACCTTTTATTTATGGAGAGATTGGAATTTTGCTTTATACAATAAGAAACAAAATGCACAGGAGAGGAGCATTTAATATCTGCGATATTTTGTTAAACTAAGTGCATCTTGCTGCTTTACCCTTTTTAAATGTTTATATTCAAGGGCATCAATCATCGCCCTCCTTTGCTTGCAATCTTCTCGAACTAACATTAGTTTACTTTCATAGGTGCTTTTATTTTATAGGTACTTTTATGGCTGGAATCAATGCATACCAATTAGACATCGGGCCACTTGAATCATCTATATTAACTGAACAACGCACATATAGATCACGTGATATATGGAATGGAAGTGATAATATGATTCTAAATACGAGGAGGTGTGATTATAAGTGATTCAATTATCTAGATTCTACGACGTTTATAGGTCTCATAGGCCTGTGATTGATCGTATTTTAATCACTTCATTAGTTGAGAGACGGCGTCCTGAGATACATACATTTCACTTTAGGACAGATGAGGTAACTATCACCATGCAAGATATAGAAGTGTTGTATGGCTTACCTGTGAATGGTCATTTGTACTTGGTAATATGCTGACGAGGACTATAAAAAATTGGCAAAATATTTGTCAAAGATTATTAGGTTTTATTCCATGTCCTCAAGGCTTCAACTGTAATAGTCTTAAGGTAGCTACACTTAATGTACATATGTTAAGGCAACCATAGTTGCCAGACATGGCAACACAAGATGTGGTCAATCAAAAGGCTAGATGTTACATATTTTAGATGATTGTTGGTATGATGATGGTCAATACATCTGGTAGTTATTTAAAGTGTATGCACGTTCATATGCTCGAGGATGTTAATGCAATTGGGATAGTATGACCTTAGCATGCTTGTATCATTTTCTTGGCAAGGCCTCACAGAGTAACCAAAATGATATAGCTGGATTTCTACCACTACTTCAAGTATATTTAATAACTACATAAATTATTTATTAATTTTTCTTATAGCTTTATTGCCTAATTACATATATACATACATACACACACACATACACATATATATATAGGGGGCTATCCGGCATCATATTTGTCAATCTGTGGCCATCCGTATCATATACATATATATCGTTAGTTGGGAAAATAGGCCCCATACCTCCGATTATAGCTCACAATTCATGCATAACATGAAAATGTATGATATGAATGCACATCGCAGGCCATAACATAAATTCAGCCAACCTTGGCTCATTAGTACACTTATCCTCATAACATCATAATCATCATTGTAACATATATATATGAACCGTGGGATCTTACATGTCTTTCAAATAAGTTTGACAACTTAACTCAATATTTAGAATGAGACCTTAATTCTGAAAATGTTCATAAAGGTGCTTCACATAATACTTACACTTGGTTCCACGTCAATTAGTAAAAAAAAACTAAAAGAATAAAGTGCATTAGTAGTTTAAATAAAAGTGTTATATTGGAGATTATTGGAAATTAACATGTTACTTTTAAAGTTCTTCAAATATGGTCTTAATAAGGAAACAAAATTGATTATGAATATTACATTCCCCTAGTAACCTGCCTTTATTTTTAGTGACACCCCATAAAAAAAGAACAACACCTCAACATATGGACCAGTAGTCAAGAAAAACTGATAAAATTGATCTATAGATATTGAATGTCCAGTTGAGTTTCGAATGGAATATCAAACTAATACCATCGTGAAAATAATCCAGCTACAATTCCAATGCCTTTCACAGAAGGTCTTCCTAGCAACAGAATTGTAAAATATCATATTTGATGTTTTGGGAATATTTCAGATTTCGTGCTAAAAGGAGGATCAGAGCTTAGCCTTAACATACCTTTCCAACGGACGTCTGAATGTCCAACGTTCCTTCACTAAAGTTATTCCCGACATCCTAAGATTCACAACAACTATATATACATAGCTTAAAAACACCTACAAACAGTCTATAAAATTGGCATTAATGACCAGATTTTCCATTTAGCATCTACGCAAGGAAACGACCATAGAATTTTGTAAAAATGATCGTACAAGAGCACCAAAATGATTAACTAAACAAATCAACATCAAATACACAATGACTAGAAAGGACACCACTTTTTCACAGTCCAAAAACAACCCCAAACACAACTAATAAGAGAGGAAAATAATTGCAAAGTGTAAGGCACACATTTCTAGGAATGCGAGCGAATTTTAATGGTAAAAATGTGAAGAACTTATCGAAATTGCTTATGGACCTAGTGGAAGTTTTCTCTTCAGTTGAAGAACTATTTTGATACGAAAATCCTTCACTTTGAGCTTTAAAAGGAAAAATTAGCCGACATTTAAGCGGGCCTGACCTGACCCGGCCCATGACCCGATTTTCTACTCGGACAGTCACGGTAAAAGGGTCATAATTGTTTATTCTGAAGTCAAATTGATACTCAGGAACAACTTTCTTGAAGAAACTTCGGGCATTCGGACGTCCGTTGGAAAGATATGTTAAGGCTAAGCTCTGCACTTCCTTTTTAGCACGAAATCTGAAAAATTCTCAAAACGTCAAATGCAATATTTTACTATTTTATTGTTAGAAAGACCTTCTGTGAAAGTCATTGAGATTGTAGATGGATTATTTTCATGATGGTATTAGGTTGATCTTCCATTCATTCGCTCAACTGGACATTCAATATTCATAGATCAATTTATCAGTTTTTCCTGACTACCGGTCCATATGTTGAGGTGTTGCTCCATTTCTATGGGGTGTCACTAAAAAATAAAGACAGATTATGGGGGGGGGATGTAATATTCATAATCAGTCTTTTTTCCTTATTAAGATAATATTTGAAGAATTTAAAAAGTAACATGTTAATTTTCAATAATTTTCGGTATAACGCTTCTATTTAAACTACTAATGCACTTTATTCTTTTTAGTATTTTTTTACTAATTGACATGGAACCAAGTGTAAGCATTATGTGAAGCACCTTTATGAACATTTTCTTAATTAAGGCCTCATTCTAAATATTGAGTTAAGTTGTCAAACTTATTTAAAAGACATATAAGATTCTACGAGCCATATGTATATGTTATGACAAAAATTATGATGTTATGAGGATAAGTGTACCAATGAGCCAAGATTGGTTGAATTTATGTTATGGCCTACCATGTGGATTCAATTTTCATATCATACATTGCACATTATGCATAGACTTCGAGCTATAATCGGAGGTATGGGCCTATTTGCCCAACTAACTATATATATGTATATGATACAGATGACCACAAGTTGGCAGATATGATACTGGGTAGCTCCCGAAAAGGACCACCATTGCTAGTATTTGGTTGGGTATGTCATGCATTTGCATCTATATATATGTATTCACGATATGCGATTACTCGAGCATACCAAGCATATTTGATCACTAGGAGGTTCAATGTTGGCTAGAAAAGTTACCTGAGTCTTGGTTACAGGTGGTATTTCTATTACCCTTTTTACTACAGTTATCTATGATTTCACTTTCTGCCTTACATACCAGTACATGTTCATTTGTACTGGCGTCCTATTGCCTGGGGACACTGCATTTTATTTCGTGCATGCAGGCTCAAATAGTGATTTTGATTGACCCCTCCACTAGGAGTCCAGTTCAGTTGTGAGTTGGTAAGCTCCACCTTTTCCTGGAGCTTTCACAGGATGCTTACTTTTTGTTGTACAGTTGGATATAGTCGGGGCCCTGTCCCGGTAGTGTTAGTGATTATCTTAGAGGCTATTGTGGAAATGTTATTTTGGGTTCGTTCTCTTGTGCGCTTTCACTCTCCGGTCATAGGATTGACATATATACATATAGTCTGTGACTGTACCTCTGTTATTGTAGCCTTGTCGGCTAGCTAGTACTTTATCATTTTTGTTTACCTATCCTTATGTAAATGATTTACTATTGACCAGGCCATGACTTATATGGTTCAAGCCTAGTTTTTCAGATGTTGTGTTGCCCAATCTTTTGGACCCTAGATTAGTCAGCTAACATGTTCAGTGGCTTACTCGGCCAATGACGGTATCGAATGCCAGTCACGCCTCTCCTTCTTTTGGGGCGTGACAAGTTTAGATTTGGGCATGGGAGAGAGTTACTATCCTAAGACCCCAGGTAATAGCACAAAGGGACACCAGAGATATTTTGTTCGGTTGGTTTACCTAGGGTGCACTTGATTCCATAACGGAGGACCAGGTATGATGTAATATCAATTTTATTTTAATTTTCAAGTATATTTATAATTGAAATTTATTTATTTGTTCTTTTCATGTAGTTTATTTGAAAATCATGTTCTGATGACTTAATTGAGAGTCTTTTTGACTATTATCGCATTAGACGAGATATATGCCATATTAGAGCTTAAATTTTTCGTTGGGATGTCATCGAGTTTTACTTGCTTGATCGAGTTATGAGGTAATTTGGATTGAAACAGATGATACAAACTCTATTTGCATTTGATTCCCAATATTTTCACCATGACCGTCGGAAAAGACCAAATACAAATTGAGAGTTGGAGTATGTACAATGGTTGCCTCTTTGGAACCAACGACTTTGAAATGATTATGAAAGATTTGTAGTCAACACCCCCTATCTTTTTTCATCATCATGACTAATGATCCATTTGTACAGGGGGACTTCCATGAGATATTCATACGCTTCTACATTTTTTTCTTTAATTTGCCACATCAAGGATTCAAACTTCCTTTTTTGATGGGCTGAAGTAGACCTCTACATCAATCAATTGATGTCCTTATTTGAAAATCTAGATTGAAAGTTGCTCTTAAGATGCATTATACAGAATCGACGAAAGGCTTGAGGTTCCTGAAATCGCCACAACTCTTGCAAACTAGACAAGATTCCTTTTGCCCTATCAGATATAACGCATGTATCTTTTCTACCTTTTATCATATGTGTACTCAAATTTTTCTAAAAAGCACTTCCATATCTTTTTCGACTCTTTGTTTACAATAGCAAACGCTAGAGGAAGAATGTTATCATTTCCATCAATTCCAACAATAATCAATAATTTGATTTCATATTTTTCATACATATGAGTTCCATCTACTGAAATAACAGGGCGACATATTTGGAATCCATCGATGCATGGCTTGAAAAAACCCTAAAAATAAATTTAAAAGTGTTTACCGCTAATGTACTCATAGACTCTTTATGTTTCTATTTTACAACTGTTCCATGGTTAAAGTGTTGAAAAGTTACAAAAAATTTTGGTAGATCATTAAATGATTTCTCAAAGTCACCATACACCATTTGAAATGTGTGTTAACATCCAAGCCACACTTTTCTATATGTCACATGATGGCCAAACTTTTCATGAACCTTTGAATGACATCTACTGCCAAGAACTTTGAATTTTTTTAATTTGATTTATAAGTAAAGATGCAATCAAATTAGTATTTAGGTTGGCATGGCCTCTAGAAAGCCCTTCAATCTCACATCTATGATTTTCAATATATTTTCCTATCTTCCAAAGGTTATCTCCAACCTTTCGGCCTCGAAGAAACCACAAGCAACCCAATAAACTATAGAATTTGCATCTTACAACCCATAGACTCTTGGTTGATGTTACTATCTTGAATTCTTTAATTATTTTTTTGCAAACTCCAAATTGTTACGGCCTGTTTCAACTTTTCTTTACTACTAAAAAACATAACTTTTTTAAGGTCTTTCTTTTGCTTCCTCGGACCACACAGAACAATATTCCATCTCAGACTCACATGTAAACATGAAAATGTCTTTCTCATTCTCCAATGTCCTAAAGTAAGATATATCATGATTTTGCATTTCAAATGCACCCTATTCATTAGGTTATGAAGACTTACTCTAGTATCATTTTGAGAAAAATCTCTAGTATCATCGATATCTTTATCAGGTTCACTCTCATCATCATCTTTTGAAGGTTCATCTTCTTCTGAACTTTCATCTCTAATTTCAGCATTTACATTATTATATAGATCAATGTTGATCTCATTATCCCTATGAAAAAAATATATTAGTTTTAAATTTTAGAAAGATAATGGAATATAGAAGCTTGTTTTAAAAGTGACAATTTGTACTCTAAAGAAGTTTATTTCTTCAATTAATAGGATATAATTTGTATATACTGACAATAAAATTTTATTTTATTAAATTATTATACTAAAATTTAATTAAATATAAAGTTATTATTTTATCTTGTCTCATATTCCCTGTGGCTATTATCAATATGCATTTGACTATTTGAGCCTTCATCAAATGCTCGATGGTCATGCATCGACAATCTCTTGAATGATGATTGAACAATCAGTTCTGCAAAATGAGGTTGACTAACCACAACAAATTCATAATTTTGAGTCAATAGATTCATGTGATAACCATGTTGACCACTAATTTGAAATGCAACATTTTGATTTATTTTTTTTGTCTTTACATACATCTCCAAAACATTTATATCAATCTTATCAACACAAATTTGAGGTATGAAAAGGAATTGTAACAAAGATTGGTCTTTCTACAATTATAAATTCAATGAACCTTATTTGTTACCTTGAATTGAACATGAATATTTTCGAGAAATAGCTATTTGAATATTTTCACTATTTGTTTTCATTTTCTCATGCACTAATCCAACTAATTCAACATAGTTAGTTAAGGTAGACATGCTAATAATCATTCTAGCACATTTAGAATACCTAAATCCATTTATGTCAATAATTATTTTGCCACCCCAATACAAAGCAACTATCACATAATGTTCAAAGTTTGTCATTTTTGTCTGACATATAAAAATACGACATTTCCTTTATAATTAAAAAATAAAAAATAAAAAATAAAAATTAGAGTTATAGTATACACTTAACATCATACGATATATTAACTTTACTTATTAATTCATACATGATGAAACTTTTCGAATGATATTCAACAATGGTGGTCACACGTAAAAACTTTCATTATATAATATTCAACAATGGTAGTCACAAGTAAAAACTTTCATTTTATAATCACACATGATCAGTTTGAAAAATAAAGGAATATAATCACTTTAACAGAATCTCGTAACTGATATTCATGTTTTAAAGCTAAAACGTTACTCTCAATTATGTTTTATAGCTAAGGATTTGATTCTCCTAATTTGCAGGATTCAATTCTATATTTGCAGGGCTTGTGATTGAATTCTTAATAAACGTTACTGCGAGTAACATTTTAAGAATAAAACGTACTTGTGAGTAACGTTTTAAGAATAAAACATACTTGTGAGTAACACGTTATAAAACGTTACTCTGAAATACGTTTTACTCTTAAAATGTTGCTCACAATAACATTTTTTCATTTAATACGGTTAGTTTTTTCCCACTAGATTTTTTAAATAAAAATAGTCTAAAACGTTACTGAGAAATACGTTTATACTAATTTTATAAAATTTTTAAAAATGAATTATTTTGGTGAATTAGTTTAAATAATGACTTATTTTGGTCAAATGTTTTGGAAAAGATACACTCAAAAGGAAACTATCTTTGTGGAGAGGAATCATAAATTTGAAAAAAAAAAAAGCCAAAATAGGAAAAGCAAAGAAGGAGAAAATTACACTGAGTGTTCCAAAAGTAGAGTGGTCTTGACTTTTTACCCCAATAAGAAAAACGTTACAAAAATATCCATTTTTTTATTTAAGTTGATCAAATTACTTTTCTGTCCTTTCCTTTCTTGCACATAATACATAAGTAGTAGGTATTGCCTCAAAGATAAGAGTTATAGCATATTCTGAACTTATACTGAGCATAATAGTGCAACATCTTGCCTATGAGACATAAGTTACTCTTGTTGTTGTCTCTAAGTTAAATATTTTAGTGTATTTGATAAGTTATACTCATATTCAATAACGTAAGATCTTGCCTATAAGACAGACTTATTTTTTTAAATTTATACAAAACAGACTTATTTTTTTAAATTTATACAACTTGTTTGTTACATTTATAATTAAAATAACTTTTTTTTTGGTAAACATCTTTTTCAATAAATAATTCAAAAACAAAAGTTATAAAAGAATTTAAAGATATTTTTGCAAAAATCACCTTTATTGGATCAAGATATTTATACCCGGCCCAAACCTTGAGCAGCACGCTTTCTTTTTCTTCCGATACTCCTGGTTTCAGCAGGATACCTATATATGGATGTCTATTCTAAGTTCATCGGTGTTTTGAGTTAGCTCCAAGAATCAAAATCCGCTGACGAAGAATCCATTTTGTGTCTATAATAAAAGCAACGAAGAATCAAGTCGTGTAATCGAAATGGTGAAGGTGCGAATGAACACGGCGGATGTGGCAGCAGAGGTCAAATGCTTGCGTCGCTTAATTGGGATGCGCTGTTCCAACGTTTATGATCTTTCCCCAAAGGTTCCCATTCTCATTTCTTTTCTTTCTCATTTTTATGCAAACCGCGATTGGTTTGGTTGATGTTTCTTATTTTTGTTGGAATTGCAGACCTATGTGTTTAAGCTCATGAACAGTAGTGGAATTACTGAATCAGGGGAGAGTGAGAAGGTTTTACTGCTAATGGAAAGTGGCGTCCGCTTGCATACCACTGCTTATCTTCGGTAGCTATACGTTTTTCTCCTTTAGAATGGAAAGCATGAAATCTGATATTGATAATTTGCGGTGCATTTAGTATTTTTTCTTTTTGTACCTACTTCAGTTTAGAAAAAATAAATATGAAATTTGATTTTATTGGTTTTTGGTGCATTTAGCCAGTGGCTTTTTCTTTTGATGACCTAGAAGTCAGTATAAGGCCAACCCTTTTGATCAACTGTATTCCCTTGAAGCTCCGGGGATCTTAAGTCACATGTTTCTCCAACTTTGGCATTTGAACTAAGCGCAAGGGGTAAATTAACTCATTTAGCCTGCCTTTTAAAAAGCAAAAAAGGGCCAAAAAGTAACAAGGTACTGTTGCTCGAGTATGAAGATCTAATTAAGAAAGAAGAAATTGCTTGGACGCAAAGATCAAGGGCACTATGGCTGAAGGACAACAACAACGACAGAAACAATATACCCAGTGGAATCCCACAAGTGGAGTCTGGGGAAGGTAAAACGTACGCAGATCTTACCACTATTTTATAGAGATAGAGAAACTGTTTTCGGAAGACCCTCTCTAAAAAAAAAAATATCAAGTCTCGAAAGCAAAAGATACTAGATATGGAAAAAAAAATCGACTGAAGTGGAAAGTCAATGATAATATATAAATACAATAACAGTAACAAATATAAGCCGGACAATAACAACACAAGATATAAAGACACAACTAATCCTACTAACTTACTATATCACAAGTCTAGACATCATTCTACCCCTACAAGCCTATTAACCTTCTACCCTAATACGCGACCTCCACTCCTTTCTATCTAAGGTCATATCCTCGGTGAGATAACGTGTTATCCTGTCTAATCACCTCCCCACAATACTTTTTCGGTCTACCTCTACCCCTTTTCGTAACCCCTATACCCAACCTCTCGCACGTCCTAACAGGAGCGTCGGTACTTCTTCTCTGCACAAGCCTAAACCATCGCAGTCTCACTTCCCTCAGCTTGTCTACCACACACTATGCTTGAAGGAAGGAGACAGAAATACTAAATTTTTTCACAAGGTTGCCAATGCTCACAAAAGGTACAACAATATAGACCAACTTTGTGTGCAAGGAGAAATAATCCAAGAGAATGCTAGAACTGAAGGGGAGATAGTAAAATTCTATCAAAGCCTATACACAGAAACAATTCACTAGAGACCTGCCTACTATTTCCCAAACTATCCAGTCCTACAATGGAGGAAAAGGAGAGTATGCAAGGAAGGTCCGAGAAAAAAGAGATGTTGAGATGTCTAAAGATGTGTGCTACACCAAGGCACCAGGGTTTGATGGCTTCACCATGGTTTTTTTTTTAATCAAATGCTTGGAAATGGTGAAACATGACATCATGAATGCTTTCCATAATTTCATGAGCAGGAAATGTTTGAAAGGAGCTTCAATGCTACCTTTATAGCACTCATTCCAAAGAAGACAGGTGCCAAAGAGCTGAAGGATTAGCCAATCAGTCTGATAGGTAGCCTATACAAAATCTTCTCAAAAGTACTCCCAGAGAGGTTAAAAAGAGTGATGCCAAAACTGGTGGACTCACAACAAATGGCCTTCATTAAAGGAAGGCAAATCATGGATGCAGTTTTGGTAGCTAATGAAGCAGTGGGTCTAGACAAAAGCAAGGAAAGCTAGGAATTCCTAGCAAACTTGATATAGAGAAAGCCTACAACCATGTCAATTGGTCTTATCTATTGGGTGTGCTAAGTAGGATGGGGTTTGGACAGCAGTGGATACACTTGGTGAAATTTGTATATCAACTGTGAGTTTTTCAATAGTGTCAATGGATCCCCATCAGGGTTCTGCAGGGCATAGAAGGGTTTAAGACAAGGTGGCCCTTTGTCACCATTCTTATTCTTACTAGCAATGGAAGGTCTCAGCAGCATGGTCAAAACAACAAATATGAATGGATGGTTAAGAGGCTTCAATGTGGCTCGAGAAGGAAGGCATAACCTGGAGGTGTGACCCATTTGCAGTATGCAGATGATACCCTCATTTTTTTGTGATGCAGATGAACAAATCAAAATTTGAGGGTAATATTGGTTCTATTTATAGGGGTGGCTGGACTGCACATCAACTGGAGAAAGAGCTTTCTATAACCTATCAATGAGGTCACAACCATGGAATCCCTGAACGCAATTCTGGGAGGAGAAATTGGTAGTCTACCAACAGTGTACTTGGGTATGCCTTTAGGAGCCAAATCAAAGTCTAAGGAAGTTTGGAATAGTGTGGTAGAGAAATGTGAGAAGAGATTGGCAAGGTGGAAAAGACCGTATTGGTGTTTAGGTGGCAGATTAACCCTCATCAACTCTGTGTTAGACTCCTTGCCTACTTATATGATGTCCTTGTTCCCTATACTAGCAGGGATCTTTAGTAGGCTGGACAAAATAAGGAGGAAGTTTTTGTGGCAAGGCAATAAAGACGAAAAAGGCTACCACTTGGTCAAATGAAATCTCTGATAATTGACAAGAAGTTCGGGGGTTTGGAGATCAAGAATCTAGATACCATAGTAAGACACTCAGAATGAAATGGTTATGGAAGTATGCCAATGACAGAGGCTTTGTGGGGGAGAGTGTCATAGAAGCTAAGTTTAAAGTGGACGACAGATGGATGACTAAGGAAATTACAACTACTTATGGAATTAACTTATGGAGATCCATCAGAGATCTCTGGACAGAGCTTAAGTGCTTCTTCAAGATCAAGGTGAATGATGGGGCTAAAACGACAGATGAAATGGCATGACGGAGGCAGCTTAGAAAGGCTATTCCTAGATATCTACTCCTTAGTATTACACCAACAGAGTACCATAGCAGATCTATGGACAACAGATGGATGGATATTCAACTTTAGAAGGCAATACAATGACTGGGAAAATACCATGAATGACAGTTTTCGTCAACAAGATTGAGTAATTTAGTGGAGGAGCAGATGAAGATGAACTATGGTGGCATGGAGATGAGAAAGGCATATACAAAGTGAGCAAAGCCTACAAGAAAATGAACAACTACAACCAGCAGCCAAACAGTTGGCGCTGGAAGAACATTTGGAAAATCAAAATACCATATAAAGTGGCATGCTTTGTCTGGCTTCAGGAAAAGGAGGCCGTGCTTACCAAAGAGAACCTAATTAATAGGGGGATAAGTTTAAGCCCCAGTTGCTTCTTCTGTGGGGAGTAGGCAGAGACTGTGAATCATCTATTCTTATATGGTAGAATCACCGGACAACTATGGAGATCGTTTTTGAACCTCAGGGGAATAGCATGGAGCATGCTTGGGAAGATTACAGAGGCCTTAACAAGCTGGGAACTGGCTGGGGTGTTGACCAAGAATAGAGGGAGGTTGAGGATAGTCCCAGTAAGCATTTGGTGGACAATCTCGAAGGAGATAAATTCTAGGTGTTTTGAGAGCATAGAGAACAGTATGCAACAGATAAAGCTTAATTGCATCTTGCTACTGTGTTTTTGGTGTAGCCTGTTACTTTCTAATGATCCTATCTCTATTGTTGATGTTTTAAACTCATTATAGACTTAAGATCATAGATGTAGGTAGTACTTTATAAAAATGGAGGGTACTTACAACTCTTGTAAGATTCTGATGCTAACAGAAATATACAAAGTTACCAGTTTCCCAAAAAAATAAAAAAAGAGCGAAGTGCATGCTTGAGGCACACTCACAAAAACACCAAATGATATGAAATTGCAATGAAAATAACTAAATTTCAGTATCCAATATACAATAAATATCATATTTATCCAACCCTCAAAGTTGAGATTCAAAGAACCGTCTGCTTCTTGTAGGGATAACTTTGCATGACATTATTTCAAGGACACATTCCTATACAGCCCATGATATATCCTTCAATTTTCTGCATTTAGCATAATAACAGAAAGTCCAAGTGGGGATATAAGTCAATGAATAAATCAACTATGCCTCAATCAAGAATTAGTTGACAATTTTTAGTTCATTTGTATTGTTCTTTAAGAAAATACTAAATGCAACGAAAAGAAACTTAAGTACACATATGAAATATGATTTGGATTATTTCAGTGCATTTAATTATCTCTTTTTTTATATATGTGAAGATACTAAACACTGAAGCATACGAAGTAGAGTTAATTTTAGATTAGGTCTGTATAGAGGGATATGTGTGAGACTTAGAGGGCCTATAGTTTTAGTATCTCTTTTTTTTAATAAGTGAAGATACTAAATACTCTGAAAAACACAAAGTAGAGTTAAATTTACGTTAGGTCTGGATAGAGGGATATGTGTGAGACTTAGAGGACCTACAGTTTTAGAGAATTCCTAGTTTGTCAAGTCAAATTATTTACCCATATTGGAATTAAATGGTTTCGAATAGAACAGAATGGATATAGAGGATTTGTTGATTCCAAGTAGTTGGGATTGAAGTGTAGTTGTTATTAATATACAAGTAGGAAGTCCAAGTTAGGATATAAATAATTAGAAACATAAGCTCTAATGTTTTAATGGTTGTCTTTCTGCTGTCAACCATAGTTGATTCTTCATGGAAAGTGCATTACTTCTTTGTTGATCCATGACATATGCAATTGGATTCTATCTGCTGACTTATTTTATTATTCATTTTCTGAAGTTCTATTTTCCGATTTCCTTCTCTTTAGGGACAAAAGTAACACTCCATCTGGATTTACACTTAAATTGAGGAAGCATATAAGGACGAGAAGGCTTGAGGATGTGCGGCAACTTGGTTATGATAGGGTATATTACATACGCTATGGTTCTATCATTGCATTGGATTTATTTTATTGTTTGGGAATTCCCGTTTGTTCTTTCTCTTTCAATTAGTGGTTAATTTCGTTATCTTTTTTCTTATCCCATCTTTTTTCTTTTTGGGTTCAGATAGTTCTCTTTCAGTTTGGACTCGGTGTTAATGCTCATTATGTGATATTAGAACTATATGCCCAAGGAAATATACTCCTTACGGATTCTGACTTCATGGTCATGACGCTCCTACGGTCACACAGGTAATTATTTGTCTTTTATTTTGCTAACTTTTTCTCCTTCATCTGAGCATGTTTATGTAATGGATCAACGTAAATGTCTACGCTGACAATGTATGGTTTTTTGTTTCCTTTTCTTTTTTTGCCAAAATTCCCTTTCCGTATGAAATTATGTCGAAAGATTGCTGAAGATTAAGCCTATTGGTTGATTCAACTATTTCGATCAGTTAGGATTCTGATAGACGAGCAAAAACCGTTTGATATTGCTGTGCATGGTTTCATAAATGACTCATTTTTTTTGTTATCTTCTGGAAGGTAAAAAGATCGGGTTTAAGCCCTTCGGGGTAGCAGGTATTTTGATTTTTTTTTTCTGTTTATTAAATGCTTCTATATGCTGCATCAACTTAAACTTTTAAGTACAAATTATCAAGCCATAAACCTAGATCACTGCAGCCTCTTAGTATAGTCATAATCTTCCAACTCAATTTGACATCATATAGGATTGTTGTGGGCATGAATTTTGCAAAGCTTGCTTTTACATGTAACTCACACATTTGCAGGGATGATGATAAAGGTCTTGCTATTATGTCTCGCCATCGATATCCAGTTGAAATATGCCGTGTCTTTAAACGGACAACTACTGAAAAGTTGCAGGCAGCCTTGATATCTTCAGTCCAGACTGATAAAATTGAACATGTGGAAGATAATGAACAGGGGAATGATGGATCTGATGCTCCTCAACAAAAGCGGGGTAACCAAAAAAGCATAAAAGCTACTAACTCTACTAAAAAAAGGAACCATGGTGCATGTGAAAAGTCACCAACACTGAAAGTGGTTCTTGGGGAGGCACTAGGTTATGGTCCAGCACTTTCTGAACACATTATTCTTGATGCTGGCTTGGTTCCAAATACAAAGATTGACAAAGGTTTCCAATTAGAAGGCAATACACTTCTCTCTCTGACAGAGGCGGTTAAGCAGTTTGAAGACTGGTTGGAGGACATTATATTGGGTGAGAAAGTTCCGGAAGGCTACATCTTAATGCAGCAGAAGGCTTTATCTAAAAAGGATTCTAACATGTGTGATAATGGATCTTCTGAGAAGGTTCCACTGTTATCCTATATTTTGAGATTTTTGAACCCCTGTGAGGCTGTGATCATTTAATCTTCTTTTCTGGACTGCTATAGTTTCAGCAGAGTGATTTATTTGAGACTTTCTTTGCTGCAGATATATGATGAGTTCTGCCCGCTGTTACTGAATCAGCTCAAATGTCGGAATTTTATGAAGTTCGAGACATTTGATGCAGCATTGGATGAGTTCTATAGTAAGATTGAAAGTCAACGTTCTGAGCAACAACAAAAGTCCAAAGAAAGCATTGCAATGCAGAAACTTAATAAGATCCGCACTGATCAGGTCCTCATCACATATATTCTATAATTATCATGAAGCATTTCAGTTGGTTGCTCTCAATTTTTCTGGGAAGCATGCGTTTTACCCTGTGAATACTTGCTTTCTTGAGTTCCTCAGTGAAAATGCTAGTTAATCTTGAGAATAAGTTCTTGAAACAGAGTTGGTCTCAAATGGCAATAAAGGATTTGGGAGTATGCAAGTCATTGTGTAACAAATGGATAAGTGGTACATACTTTAAATGGAAGAAATAAGTTGAATATGACAACTTTTTTCTGAAGATAACAACAATGAAACAACTACTCCGCAGTCAGCTATAAATCCTCACTTCTTCATTTAGGCTCATTTCATATCATTATTGTACTAAATAAAATGAAAGTAAATATATTATTGTTATTACTCCCTCCGTTTAAATTTGTTTGTCGGTTTTGACTTGTCATGAAGTTTAAGAAAGTTAAGAAGACTTTTGAACCTTGTGGTCTCAAACTAAAGATATGTAGAATGTATCAAAATGTCCTTTAATCTCATGGTCTTAAACATGCCATGTGGAAAATTTAGAATTAAAGAGTTGCCAAAAATGAAAGACACATTCTTTTTGAAACAGACTAAAATGGAAAGTAAGGCAAAGCCATTGGAATGGAGAGTATTATTTAATTATATATTTAACTTTATTTTTATCTTCAAAAAAAGTTAAAATATATACATAAATAATAATAATAATAATGATATAAAAAATGATATTAGAAGTTCTACCCCTAGGGCCTAGCTCGAGTGGCAAAGGGTGGAGGATTTGTGGCTGAGATCACATGTTTAAGCTCCATGCCATGCAAAGCGAAGCCTAGTATTTAAGTGGAGAAGGGTAGAGGGGTGGGCCCATTATTCAGAAGTTTGTGATTGATCCAAAGGGCGGGCCATAGATGAATTTCTCGGTTATTAAAAAAATGATATTAGAAGTTCTCTGACTAGTCTAAAACCAATTCTCAACTAGTAGCTATCATCTATATGGATCTTTTCTCCCCACTTGTACCCTATCTTTAGTTAAGTCCTTATTCAAGCATTTGTAGGCCTTCTGAGACAATTTCCTTCCATGTGAATTTTGACCTACTCCGTCCCCTTTTAATACCTTCACTTACCATAGTTTCACAACTATGGACCGGTGCATTTGTAGGTTGACAAAGAACATGTTCAAACCATCTCAAGTGACTTTCATGCATATTATCTTCAGTGCATGCTAGTTGCACCTTTTGGCGAATGTGGTCATTTTTAAGTTTGTCCAATGTGGTAGACCGCACAACAATCTTAGCGTCTATATCTCTGCAACTCTCATCTTATCTTGTGGATTTGTGGACTTTAGCTGCCCAACATTAACTACCTTATAACTATTATATCAAACCTACTTTTCACTATAGTAGGCCACCTTCCATTACATATTCCCTCAATTGCACTTCTCGATTCCAATCACCCGGTTTAATCCTATGAGTTACATCTTCATCTATCATTCGATTCTCTTGAAACAACAAGTCTAGATACCTAAAGCGGTTTGGCACTGCAATCTCATTTATTCTCACCTCAACTTCTATCTGACTAAACCTGCAATGCATGTATCCAGTCTGTCTTCTACTAATCCTAAAACCATTACTCTTTATAGTGCTTCTCCATAGTTCAAGCATTTGGCTGACACCCTCACTAATTTATCAATTAACACAATAGCATCAACAACTATCATACACAACATGACCTTGTTTTGTATTGTGTTGGTTAGCTTGTTCATAATTAGGGTAAACAAGTAGGGAGTCAATGCCGATCTCTAGTGTTAACCTACTGATATGGGGAACTCCTCTCTATCACCTACTACTATTCTTGCGTCTCCTCCTTACACATGTCTTTTATATCATTAGTATGTTTAATGTGAATTGTTTTCTTCTTAGTAACTCACTAGGACCTTGTGTGGTACTCTATTATATGATTTCTTTTTTTTCTGAGAATGGGAACTTTTTTCTATTATATATGTCCACATGTATACTACATCAAAGTAGTCCCCCTAGCAAAAACAATTACAAGCTGAATATACTCTATCAGTGTTTTTTGTCATAGATAGTCTAAAACATCAAATAAATCCTCTGCTTGACCTAAGACTTCCTGCTTACACCAAAAGTAATATAGGGCTAAACAATTCATTTTAAAGGTGTGTATGTTGCTTTTTTTGTCCTCAAAACACCTCTGGTCCCTTTCTTTCCATATGGTCCACCATATGCCGGCTGGGACAATCTTCCATCTCTCCTCCTTTTTTGTAGCATTTCCCACCATGATCCAGCTGTTGAGGAGTTGTTCTATGTCTTTTGGCTTCACCCAAGTGATCTTCCTGAGGCTGCTGAATATTCTCCATAGTTGATCTGCCCATTTGCAATGCAAAAAAAGATGGTTGACTGTCTCTTCCTATTCCTCACACATGTAGCATCTTGAACACATCTGGAATTTTCTCTTCTTCATATTTTCTTGTGTCAGAATCACCTCCCTTGCCATTAACCAAGCAAAGCAGTTTACCTTGTAAGGGATTTTGGCTTTCCAAATCATCTTTCATGGCCAGGGCTTCTAACTGTCATCTGTGTGATTGAGACTCCTGTAGGCTGCTTTAATACTGAAAACCCCTTTGTTTTCGGACTTCCATATTACCTTATCCTCACCGGCAGTCATGTTGCTGAATTCAACTATTGTTGTATGAAAAACCTCTATGTCCCCCAACTTGCAATCATTTAAGTTTCTCCTGAGGTGCAAGTTCCAGCCTTGACCTATCCATAACTCATAAACAGTAGCATTTGGCTGTAGACTTAGAGCATACAGTTCTGGGAATAATAGCTTCAGGGGCCTATGGGCTATCCATTTGTCCTCCCAGAAGAGCACCTTCATTCCATTGCACACTTTGAATCTGACTCTAGAAAGTAGCAAGGACCATAGGTTTCTTACTGATCTCCATACGCCACACCATAGGGGGTTGAAACCATCTTTGTCATCTAGTTGTTCTCCATTTCATATTTTGCCCTGATCACCTCCTTCCATAGCATACCATCTCCTGACATGAATTTCCAAAGCCATTTTAACATGAGGCTTTTGTTTTGTTTTTTCATGTTCCTGACCCCCATTCCCCCTACTTTCTTGCTCTTCATGACCTCTTCCCATTTGATTAAGTGGAACTTCTTTTTGTAATCAGTGCCTTGCCATAGGAATTTTCATCTCAATGCATCAATCCTCTGGATGACATTATCTGGTGCAGGGAATACAAACATCATGTAGGTAAGTATTGCATCAAGTACACTGTTAGTCAGTGTTAACCTACCTCCTCTGGACAGATATTGACTCTTGCAGCTGGTTAGCTTCTTCTCACATTTTTCTATCACTCTGTTCCAGATCCCCTTGGACTTGCTCTTTGCACCCAATGGCATGCCTAGGTATATAGTAGGCAATTCACCTACTTTACTTCCCACGGTTTCAGCTAACCTATCCAACTCCCCCACTTCATTTATTGGGTAAATGAAGCTCTTGCCTCAATTGATATGCAATCCAAAAACAACCTCAAAGATGGTGAAAATAGCTCTAGGGTACAACATTTGCTCCCTCACTGCCTCACAAAAGATGAGAGTATCATCTGCATATTGCAAATGAGTAATCTCCAAATCATTTATATTAGTATTGTCCACCTGGAAGCCCCTTATCCAACCCTTTAATTTTGCTGTCTGCATTTAGGGATGACAATGGGGCGGGTGCGGGTTGAGCTCAACCTGCAAATTTTTTAAACCGCCCCGCCCCGCCCCGCATAAACCTGTCCCACTTAAATTTTTAAGTTCTTTTATTTTTTAATTTAATTTAACATGAAAAATAAAAATTCATAATTTTTTTTAAATTTTTTCGTTAATTAACATCTCAACAACTAATTAACTATTTTTAGCTAATTTCTTAATCGTTAATTAAAAGTTTCTAATTAACATTTTAACAACTAAAAATTTATCGGACATGTCTAGTTTAAATTTTAGAAAAAAAATAAAATTAATGTCAATGTTTAATATAAAAAGTTTATATATTTGATTTTTACTAATTACAAAGATTTAATTTTCTTCGAATTCCTATTTGGTTTTTTAAACCCGCAACTCGCCCCACCCTGCATTAGTTTTAAAAGTAGTTACTCCAACCCGCCCCGACCCACATAACTTTAAACCTACCCCGCCCTACATAGCTCTAAACCCGCGCCGTACCCGCCTCGCCCCGCCCCGTTGCTATCCCTATCTGCATTAGACTATTTAAACCTTCCATGGCAAGTATGAAAAGGAAAGGTGATAAGGGATCTCCCTGTCTCAGTCCCCTTTGGGATGGGAAGAAACCATAGGGGCTTCTATTGACTAAAACAGAGAATCTAATTGTCCTAATGCAGAATCTCACCCAGTTGATCCACTTTGCTCCAAAACCCATCTTTTGTAACATGAGTAGAAGGAACTCCCAGTTTAAGTGGTCATAAGCCTTTTGAATGTCAAGCTTACATAAGATTCCCGGGAGCTTGCTTCTCTGTCTGGATTCCCCACACTCATTAGCAATCAACACTGCATCCATTATTTATCTGCCTTTAATGAATGCCATTTGTTGTCTATCAACCAATCTGTGAATCACCTTCTTCATCCTTTCTGCCAACATTTGTCAAATCTTGTATACCCCACCTATTAGACAGATGGGTCTGAAGTTTGTTAATTCCATTGCTCCTACTTTCTTGGGGATAAGTGCTACAAAGGTGGCATTGATGCTTTTCTCATAGGTTTTTGACCTGTGGAAGTTTTGCACTGTTTCTACCAAATCAGTTTTTATGATTTCACAGCAATGTTTAAAGAAAGCCATAGTGTAACCATCTGGCTCTGGTTCCTTATCTTCAGCACATGCTTTTATGCTTTCTAGAATCTCCTGTTGTTCAAAAGGTGCCTGGAGTAGATTGTTTTCTACTTCATGGATCATAGGATGGTTCTGCATCTCCAGGAATGTTCTCCATCTTTCTGGTTCAGAATATAGTTCCTCCTAAAAGGTTACTATCTCATTCTGAATCACCTCTTGTTCATTCAGCTCTTCCACTCTCACTTTCAATTTGGAGATTGTGTTCACTCTTCTGTGTGCATTTGCAGTTCTATGAAAGAAGGCTGTGTTTGTATCTCCCTGTTTTAGCCATACTGCCCTGGATCTTTGTCTACAGGCAATTTCCTCTCTCTTTGCTATGTCTTCAAACTCTATGTTGAGGGCTAGTCTGAAAGCAATCTCTTCTGTCCCTAGTTTTCTTTGTTCCTGTAACTCAAGATCAGCTAGCTGTTTCAGAACAAGTTGCTTTTGTACTCCCAATTCCCTTGAGCAGTTTGCTCCATTCCTTAAGTTTTTCTTTGAGAGCTTTAAGTTTTGCCACCATCACATAGCTTGGTCTCCCCCTGAAGCTAAAAGAATTCCACCATTCTTTGACCTTGTCAGTGAAGCCCTCAATGTCCAGCCACCAATTTTCAAATTTGAAGTAGGATTTTGTGGTTTCCCAGTCACCACATTGCAATATAACAGGAGAGTGATCTGAAGTCACTCTATGAAGTGTATTTTGTCTTATGTTTCTGATGTTTGCTTCCCATTCTTCAGAGAATAAGAACCTGTCCAATTTGGCTGCTGTTGTGTAACTATCCCTTTCTTCCATGTGTAATTCCCCCCATAAAGTTCAGGGTCCACCAGCTCCATGTCTTCTATAAATTCTGAAAAATCTGTCATGCTTTTGTTGATTCTACTGCAATTCTTCTTTTCCGAGGGGTATCTTACAGTGTTGAAATCACTATCTGTAGATTTTTCTTCTTTTCACTGTAGATTTTCTTCAATCTTGCTAGCAAGAATATAGGCTTTGTTGTAGATCTATGGGCATAAATCCAAACTGGTCTCTTAACCTTCTTGCATTCCTAGCCTACATCTATCACTCTTTCCAAGAGTTCCATCATAATGCCATAGTTGTTTGCACAACTTTGAATATCTCCTTTGCTCTTATAATCGGAATCAGGGTACTCTTCCTCCACTCATTGGCATCCTACCACTTCTTAGTATAATATTGAATAGCTTGGTGAGTCATTCTACTCCGACCACTCCAAGATACTTCCAAACCTCTATAGGAATACTAACAGGACCACAGGATTTTCTAATCCTCATATTTTCATGACATCTTTAATCTCTTTTGACGTAATTCTACGAGTGTATCTAAAGTCTTATCGTTCTCAGAGGCATAGGTTTAGAATGATACTCTCTTGGTTAGAGATGATTTTTTTCCTGAAGAAACCTACTTATTTCTTCCACTTATTATGTACCAATGAAAGAAATCTCCACAGGGAATGGAGATGATTTTTAATAGATCATTGTGATGACAAATGAATGTCCAGGATTTCATGTTGTAGATATATTGCAAGATGTCAGAAATATCAGCATGCAAATGTACCTATAAAAAAGCAGCATGCATTTCTGGAAAGAGATTGTTAGAGACGTTTGAGGGCAAGGTAGATTAGCTCACTGCCTTTCTTGGAGGTACTTTAAAGTTCTATCGTGTGAGGAATGGACAAATTTACTTTATTTCAGAATTCAGCCTATGGATACATGGCAGGTTTAATGAGAAAAAGTGGGAGTAACTTTTCCTTTTGTCCTTTTAAATAATTTTCTGGGATTTATAAGTACAGGGTGAGAGGTTGAATTATATTTTTTAAGATTCTGAGATCAGCATAATGGCTCCTAGATAATATCATTTATTTTCACCTACCCCTTTATTTTCCTGAAAAAGGAATCTGCCTTTCATCTAGTTCTTTTTTTATTTGACTTGGGAAGCAAGAAATACCCTAGTCATTCCTGTTTAAGTTTGTCGAATGACTTCTGTCTGGATGATCTCTTTTTATTATAGGCTTGCTCTTTTGTGTTCATGATAGAGAATAACTGGGTCGGCCATTAATATAGAAAATTTTGGCAACATTCTGATGATTCAAATCTTCAACTATCTAAAACAAAGTAGTTTCTAAATGACACTGCTATAGTTTTGTTTGATTTGACTCTTTATCAGTGCCAGTCACATCTCAGTGGATCTTGTACTACTATACTTTTTGAGTTCAAAAGCTTCTCCGGCATGATGCAGGAAAACCGTGTTGTAACATTAAAGCAAGAAGTTGAACATTGTATTAAGATGGCAGAGTTGATAGAGTACAATCTTGAAGATGTTGATGCTGCCATCTTAGCAGTACGTGTAGCTCTTGCTAATGGAATGAGTTGGGAAGATTTGGCTCGAATGGTGAAAGAGGAAAAAAAATCTGGAAATCCAATAGCTGGACTTATTGACAAGCTACATCTTGAAAGAAACTGCATGACATTGCTCTTAAGCAACAATCTTGATGAAATGGAGGATGATGAAAAGACACAGCCAGTAGACAAGGTATGCTGACCTGAAATTCTTTTCTCTTAGCTAAAAGATCTAATTAAGAACCCACATTTCAGTATGGCAAATTCTTCTCCCTGCCTATATATACTCTTTGTGCAGCGTTGATGTTGATTCAGATCTTTTACTTAAGCTCGAAACTTGTTTTTTAAAAGAAATGCAGTGGTTTGATCATGAATGGCAATAATTGTGTGTCCATTGTTTTGCTCTCTTTTCATAGGTTGAAGTTGATTTGGCACTTTCAGCCCATGCAAATGCTCGACGGTGGTATGAAATGAAGAAAAGACAAGAAAACAAGCAAGAGAAGACTGTTACTGCTCATGAAAAAGCATTCAAGGCTGCTGAGAGAAAGACACGTCTCCAGCTGTCTCAGGTAGCTAAAAATCTGACCAGTGGCTATTCACATTTTGTGTTGTTTAGGCGTTAAGTAATTTCTTGTTAGTGGTTGCTAGCCTGAGGAAATTTTGATAGTCCATCTACTGGGGATTTTCTAGAAATTGATGTTGGGGTTCTCCGTTGGAAGTTATGGAAGTTTATATTGATGTGATTTTCCGAGAAATCTTTTGCATAGAACTCTTTGCTTTTTGGCTTGTGTGAATACAATGTTGGGATGTCTTTGTTTCATAGTATGTTGCCTGTGTATCATCCATTGAAGTTGATAATGTAAAATTAACAAAAATGAACTGTTAGCTCAGTGATTGGCCCCACAGTTATCTAAAAAGTATCTTATTGGGGACATATATAAGTACACGTTTTTAAAAATGAAGGTTTAGGAGGGGGGGGGGGGGGAGGGGAGAGGGGGAG
>JBCEWC010002145.1:24418-36155 GCA_038996855.1 Solanum aculeatissimum
AAGGACACGTTTTTAAAAAGGAAAGTTCACCCCCCCCCCCCCCCCCCACTCACACACGCACGCACATGCACGCACTCTCTAGGAAGGGTGCAGGGAAGATTAGGAATCTAAACTAGGTACAAATGTGCTCAATAAAGTATGTACATAGTCCTAAACTAAGTGTAAGTATGCACATTTCTATAATGCTTTCTTTAATCCTGAATTTAATATCCTGTACTATAACACTCTGCTGTACAGTATAATCTTTGAATTTATATAAGCACTTTGCTGTACATGAATATGTTTTTTTCTTTTTAATATATATTTAGTTTCTTTTATAGACTGCTGATGAATATTTTTAACAGGAAAGTAAAGTGAAAAAAGCCTATTGTTACACTTGAACTTTTTTTTGTGGTGGTACCAGTCTGAGGGGCTGTTTATTTGTACTGTTGAGTGACCCAACACTTCTCTTCTCCTCTGTAAAAAATGTAGGAAAAGACAGTTGCTGTGATTTCGCATATGCGCAAAGTTCACTGGTTTGAGAAGTTTAATTGGTTCATCAGTAGTGAGAATTATCTAGTCATAAGTGGGCGTGATGCACAGCAGAATGAGATGATTGTCAAGCGATACATGTCCAAGGGAGATCTGTAAGTTAATCTTACCTAATTGGTTGTCAAGATGATTCAAATCCACATTAAGAGCTACTTAAGATGCTTTATTTAAAATTGAGTAGGCAATCAGAAGTGTGGTTAATCAAACATTTATTGGGAAAACTTATTTGGGGGCAAGCTACTTTTTTCTTTTAGATGTTGATGCATCGAAAAGTTATGCTCTTTCCATTTCAGTATATAAGATGCTCTTTCCATTTCTGAGCCATTCCAAAATGTTTTGCACCATTTTAAAATAACATTATTCTATGTAACTTTCACAATTTTAAAGAACTTAATATTTATTTTGTTATTTAAATCTTAACCTATGATATGATGAAACTATCTTTTTAATCATTACTTCAATATTTTCTTCATGTATAATGAACACGTCAAATTATCATTTTGAACTGAGCCCCGTCAAGCACTGCCATATAGATAGAAGGTATGGAGTTTAGAGATGTTACTTGCTGTATTGTCTTATTCTCAAACTTTCTGTTATTGGAAAAGAAACATTAGTTTATGATGACCCCAAAAGGAAAGGATTACATTCGATTCACTAGAATGGAGTAACTATGTTTCCCTTAGCACTTTATCTAGTATAAGCAATTTGGAGGAATAGAATGTGGCAACTTTGCATTCTGTATCAGAATATAGTTGTTTGACAGAAGAAAGATGGGGAAGGTGGGATTTCTGCCCTTAAGTGTTCCCAACTTTTGGTGCTACATGATCTTTTATCCCCTCCTGTTCAGTTATTACTGAGCACACTTTTTCTTTTTCATTTTAAATTTGATAATAACTGTACATACATTGTTTCTAATTGATCAATTCCCTATTAATGCATGTCTAGTTTTTACATGACATCAGATATCTAAACTGTTGTGAATCTGGTTAAATTTGTAGGGTTTTTGTTAATTTTATGTTATTGTTTTATGAGAAATATCTTCCTTGAAATAGGTACATCCATGCAGATCTCCATGGAGCTTCCAGCACTGTGATCAAGAATCACAAACCTGAGATGCCAATACCTCCTCTCACATTGAACCAAGCAGGATGCTTCACTGTAAGTTGTGCAGATTTCATATTACAGTGTCGGCTGTAGGTGCGAAGCAACAACCTCATGATATTTACTGAATTGCGATGTAGGTTTGCCAAAGCCAGGCTTGGGACTCAAAGATAGTGACTAGTGCTTGGTGGGTTTATCCTCATCAGGTCAGTAAAACTGCTCCTACAGGTGAATATCTAACAGTTGGAAGTTTTATGATCCGTGGTAAAAAGAATTTTCTTCCACCACACCCTCTTGTTATGGGATTTGGAATATTATTTCGCCTGGATGAAAGTTCTTTGGGGTTTCACTTGAATGAAAGGAGGGTTAGAGGTGAAGAGGAGGGATTAAATGATGCTGAGCAAGGTGAGCCATCCAAAGCAATTCCTGATTCGAACTCGCAGGAGGAGTTGTCAATTCGAACGCCCGCTGTTGATATGCAAGACATAACAGATGTGCCAAAGGATAGGTCAAGTGTTTCTTCTGAAGCTCAATCCAATATCTTCCTGAGCATCTCTGATGATCAAGCTGGCAATCCAGTCAACTCTTCTGTTGAAGTTAATTGCATTAATAATGATGGTACATCTGATTCTTTGGTCATGACGGCTACTTCTGGGACATCACAGCTGGAGGATCTTATTGATAGAGCTCTCGAAATTGGATCTTCTACTGCATCTGCTAAAAACCATGGGGTCCCTTCTCCATTAGGATCTGCTGGGAAGCATGATGAGGAAGAAAAAAAAGTAACACAGAGGGATAAGCCTTATATCACAAAAACTGAAAGAAGAAAGCTTAAGAAAGGCAGTGATAGCACTGAGGGTACACCTGCTGTGCGAGGAAAGCAATCAGAAGAAAATCAGAAGACTCAACATCAGTGTGAGGGAGATGTAAAGAAAGCAAAGTCTGGTGGCGGAAAAGTCAGTCGTGGGCAAAAGGGTAAACTTAAGAAGATAAAAGAGAAATATGCAGATCAGGATGAGGAGGAGCGGCGTATTCGAATGGCTCTGCTGGCTGTGAGTATTATGAAAAGTGTGTGTTTTCATAATTGTTTCATTTTCAGTGGTCTGTTTTGCTCCTCATTTTTGCAGGCATAATGATTTAGTCTCTGGCCTCCTGCATTGGGTCTTGAAAAGCTTTTCCTCGGATCATCTTGGTACCTTATAAAATAAAGAGGATCTTGTTTAAGCGATGTGACCTAAAGTTGGGGATATCATACAAGTGAGGCAGATATTAGGTTGCATTGACATAAATGTGTTCTTAAGAACTGTCATATTTTGGGTAGGGTGGGTGGTTATAGGGTTTGGAGTGCACTAAGAAAAGGTCAGTCTTCAAAGGTAAAGATGTAGCCCTTCTTATAAAGCACTCACTGTTACTCTGTTCCTGTTCTCTGGATCCACTCCATACAGTTCTTGTGGGTCTTGTGAACTGGACAATATGAATCAGGTATATAAAAGAAATTCTTTCGTATGATGTAGGGGGTAGCGGGGCCAATGCAGATACCTGCATTAGATAACACTTTATGTGGCTTTTAGAGTTTATTTGATATAGTCTGGTCAATACTCCTTCCTAGCCTCAAGTTCTTTCATACAGCCATGGTGGAGGTGAATGTGGATTGAGCCCTGCATCAAGCAAGTGCTATTGCTATTTTTTTCCTCTCTTTCTTTCTCTCTCTCTCTCTCTCTCTCTCTCTAGGTATTCTCTGATCATGATTTTATTATACACTCTATGGTGATATTACAAATGAGGATGCTTAAGTAATGCAAACATATAAAAGCCAAGAAGAAAGTTGAGTTAGCAACCTCAAAGTTCCTTGTAAAAAATGTATGAACTAAAAAAGATAAATTGTCCATCTGAAGTAACCTGATGTATTTTCCTCGTCTTTTTCTTCAAATCTGTCCAACAACACTTGATAGTAAATCACTTCTTGGATTCAGTGGATCTTCTTTTAAAAATTACTTTTGATCTTGTTTGAATTTTTTTTGATCTAGTCTGGTTAGTATGGCTTACTCTCATCGAAGAGAATTCACTCTCTGGTTGGGACTTATTGATGCTATGCATTGACACTGCCTCTTTTTTCTTCTTCCAAAGGTCTTTCCTATTACCTATCCAGACTTTCTTCTGGTGCCATATCTATAAATCTTCTTTGAAGAAGATTGTAACAGTATCATTTGTTAGCTTTTATTTTTCTTTTGTTTTCTCAAGAGCTGGGGTTGGTTGTGGTAGGAGTGAGGTTGGGGTTGGGTTAGCTCTACTTAGGAGTTGCTGACCCTGTTATCATACTTGTTGCAGATAATGCATTTGATGATCTGATGTTTTTCTTACTCTTCAAAAGAAAAGATGGTCCATTGATTTCCTTTCATGTTATTTACAATCACTTTTTCTGTTCACGATTTGGTGCTTCTTCACACTTGGGTTTCCATCAGAAGTGTATGAACTCACCAATGAGTATATGAACTTCTCCAAGATGTTTGCATTTTTTCATTATCAAGCAATGCTTGCATTAGTTACAGTTCCAATGAATTTGCAGTCTGCTGGAAAAGTAGAAAAGGCTGTTCAAACAATCCAGAGTGTAAAGGCTGATGCAGAGCTAGATAAGGGAGCAAAAGCAACTTCTGGTAAGTTCAATGGCTGTTTATATATACTAGAAAAATAAAGCAGTGGTAAGTTGTATGGGCTTTCTGCAAAGATATAATATTGCTGCCAAGTGGGATCTTGTGCTTGCTTATTCTACATTTGACTGCAGTATGAAATGTTGATTATGTTTGTGTTTTGATTGCAGCAAAAAGTTTTATTTGCCTGTACAATCTGCCTCTTGTCAAACACTTTTTGGGAATTGATAGAAGTTATCCAGTGGCACATGGCATTAGTTTTAGAAATCTGATTTCTCCCACTCACAAAAATAGGGTGGTTGAGTTGTACACTAAATGGAAGTAACTTGCATTGTTATTCACATCTGTTGGGAATTTTGGTGTATTTTTGGACAAATAATGCCAAAAGAACTTCCATAAATGAGAGCGATTCAATTTCCAAATCTGTACCTGGCCTATTTGGAAGCGACTTGTGGATTATATGCTTTTGGTTATTGATTGGGGGGAAGGCAGGGGAATAGTGGGGGTTAATTGAATCAAATATACAACAATCGAACATGTGTACAGAGTGTTTTATTGACTCTGAGTTTGTGATTTTATTTTGTTTCTGTGGTTTTAGTGCTTGAAGATGCTGCAAAAATATGTTACAAGTGTAAAAAGGCGGGTCATCTCTCTCGGGATTGTCAAGAAAATGCCGATGAGAGTCTGCAAAGTACGTCGAATGGAGGGGATGCTCATTCTTTAACTAATGTGGATAATGCTGCTAATGACAAGGACAAGATAGTCATGGAGGAAGAGGATATCCATGAGATTGGTGAAGAAGAGAAAGAGAAACTAAATGATGTGGACTACTTGACTGGAAGCCCCTTGCCAAATGATATTCTATTATATGCTGTGCCCGTCTGTGGGCCCTATAATGCGGTACAGTCTTACAAATATCGGGTGAAATTGGTGCCAGGCACTGTTAAGAGAGGAAAAGGTACTTCTCTCCTGTTGTCACTGTTTTGGAAAATATTTTAACTTGCGTCAGTTAAGGTCTTAGCTGAAGTGAAATACTTTTGTATGCATAGGATTCTGGCTTATGTTCTCATTTATCTACTGTTTCACTAGAGCCATTTCTTTTATTGCCTTGGCTTTTATTTTCTATTGGCTATCGTTATGTTGGGTGATATAGGAAAAAATTAATTGGACTGACAAATTTTCTCCGTTGACAGCTGCCAAGACAGCCATGAATTTGTTTAGTCACATGCCTGAGGCAACGAGCAGAGAGAAGGAATTGATGAAGGCATGCACTGATCCTGAGCTTGTTGCTGCAATTATGGGTAATGTCAAAATCACATCTGCAGGCCTTACTCAGCTGAAGCAAAAACAAAAGAAAAGCAAGAAGTCGAACAAAGCAGAAAGCTAGTCAAGGAAAAGCTCTCTATACAATGGCAATAGTGTAACAGTGTTGTTATTTGTCCTTATTCGATGTAAATTAAGGATGGAGTTTTAATTTTGATCTAAATATGTGATGTTTAAATCTTCAAATTAGGGCAAATAGCTTCTTAACCTCCTACTAAATAACCATAAAAGAGGTGACAAGCGTTACTCTTTTATCTGATGTTAGTTACCAACTGATTTCTATGATGTTATTAGGCGTTTTTCTTTGAATCTGTCTCCAATTTTGATACGAAATTATGGTAAATGATTAAATCATTTTGTGCTGGGAGACAAGTCACTGCCAAGTCTAAGTCGGCTTGTTTTCTCGCTATTTGGCTCAAGCTTGACTTGATTAATGAGTGGAACTCGAGTAAATTTGCATTACGAAGACGATCTATCTGCTAAATAAATTATCCAAAGCTTTAATCTATCAGATTTGGAAAAATTTTCCACGAGTGTTACACCTGAGATGCTTCTATAATGAGACGAAGTTTTATTGTGAAGGGTGGGGTCTACTAAGAACTTGCCCGCCACGGCAATAGTTGGGTTTTAACTAGTTGTGTTATGGTTTGAATAATGATGTAGGTTGTTTTTTACCAAACTCTTACAACTTATTAACTCCTTAATTCTAGTGTAGTTTAGGCTGTGGAATTTGGAATGCACGGGCCCCAATTTTTGCTGCAAATTTACACATTCTTCAAATATCTCTCTAGACGAGATTCTTTGATGATTCATGTTTTGAGGAACGTGAGTGTTCAAGAAAAATAAAAAATCAAAAATTGAATTAAACCAAAGAACCCCCACTCCCAAACCTCGCAATACTGTTTGATTTGGTTTGATTTTGATTTTAAATATCAACAAAATTTGATTTGATTCTGGTTTTAAGCCAAAAAAGAAAGGTTGGATCAAATCAATTAATTAAATATCTATCTAAAAATTATAATTACACATTTACACTTTAGAATTTGAATTTACGGTGCATATTAATCTTTTGTTCTCTTGGTTCATAATAAAGATGTTTGCGGTTATAGTAATCAAATTGTCTTTGATTTCCAGTTTGATATGTAATTTTATTTTATAATTTCAAGAATTTCGTTCTATGCTCAAACTAACTGTTCTGTGAAAACTTTTTAACTTTTCATCATTGTTTAATTTAATTAGCGTCAAGATCAAAACTAGTGTTGGAGCTTTTGAAATATTATGGATATGCTCTCTTCTTTCTCCTCTCATCTCATGCAAGAAAAACCAGGTTAACCCCAATAAAAAGCTCAGTTAATGGTCGACCTGGACTATAGTCAACTAATAGAGGTGGTTGCCGATCAAGTTTCCCAGTATCGTCTACCCCACATCGAACCAATCCATATCACAAGTTCCTTTAGTAATTTTAAATTTTGTAAATGCTTTAAACGTCATACATTAAACAAAGTGACAGCGTGCTCTATATGTGATGTGCCTTGAAATTAGGGCACATTTCATATCTTTTACTCAGATGTCATAATCCAAGCTATGCGCGATGTGTGACATGACAATCGAAATCTCGAAGGACCCCAATCAAGTCATCTTAACATATCAATAAGTATTCATAAGACAGTTAAAGTATCATTATCTATAAGGAAATAGGGAATAAGTCTCATCACAACTTCATAAGAGAAAAGAAGCAAGCTTTATCCAAAAGGAAAGACTATATAGACTCTTTACATCCAACATGCTTCTACTAGTCAATATCAATGGGGGCTCAAGACAAGTCCATAGTTCACCCATGCTCAATAGGAAGAAAAGGACATAGTCTCAAAGAAACAAAGTAAACTACAAGAACAATGAAACATAAGGGATAAGCTTTCCCTTGAACCATGAGGACACACCAATCCTTCTTCAAGAGATCTTCAGGCAGAGCTAGCTACAAAAATGGAGGAGGAACATTAGACCCCACATTATAAAACAATGTAGGCATAATAGGCGTTAGTACTTCGAATGTACTAATATGTGGGCAATGCATGATATACAATTATGTAGCATAAAGTAGTGCATGAATCATGGGATGCGAGACCATAAATAATAAGACATGAAGTAAAGCATGAGATAAGATACAATTTAAATCATTTGGTCAAAGCATCAATTTAAAATAAAGCTTAAAGTAAACTTAGTTATTTTGTACGATATCAACCTTAATCGACAATAAGACCATACAAGTTATAACATGAAATTCGGAGAAAGGGAGAGGCTACTTTGCCAAGATAGACTCCGTGATGGTACTTTCAATCAATCAACAGTGAGAAGCTATATGTGAACCACTAGCTAAACCTACAAGGCAACCTATGGTGGCACATAGTTTTAGATAAGAGGTTGCTACTAGGATTCCCTCGGAAGATAACCTTAACGTCTTTTGGGCCGAACCCCACCTCAAGCCTTCTCGGTGTTAAGTCAAATCCTAATGGAATAATAGAATCATAAGTCAATATACATAACATAAATTGAGTTATTCAAATCATCATAACTAGAATAACTCATTTAAAACCTTGGTGATTCATCAATTTGAGAATAGTCCTTATCACATCTAGAATCCATGATTAGGTGAGAAAATTCTTTCTCCAACATTCATTCATTCTTTGAAGACTTTCATAAATCATAATAAAACATTCTCATGAAACTTGGGTGAAGTCCATTGCTATTCATGATCATAGTTCATAGTAAGCTAGGACAATTATATGGGTTCAATCTTAAATTAGCTTGAAAACCTTTAACTAAATAAAATTTTGCATAATTACAATGAATATCATCTATTGAAATCATAATTGAAATAATCCACCATGAAATTTATAAGGCCTAGTGTCATGGACTTAGAATTAACTCTAGATTCTTCCCTCTTAAGGTGGGTTGTCACACTAGGTAGCCTTGTCGAGAAAATTACTTCTAAATCATCAAAAAAAATAAAATTATCAATAATTCATGCATAATTGGGTCAATAAACATTAATTGAGACTTAATTCATGAAATTGAAAGAGAATTCAATAAACTCATAATGTAAATCATGAACCCTAAATAACATTGTAAAGAATTCATGGGAAAATCATCAATTTCATGTAATTACATTAATTTTTGTTAAAATATATTAATAATCATAAAAGAATTCATAATGCATGCAATTGAGTGGAAATTAAGAAAATCCATAAAAATACATACATGAAATTTATTAAAAATTGAAGAAATCATGTGGGCTCCAAGGGTATAAAGTACCCATGGATGAACACCCACATACCTTAGAAAAGAAGTTAGAAGAAACTTGAAGCCCAGGCCCACAACACGGACTGAGTTTATCACAGGTCATTTTTGAGCAAAATAGATTTCTGGCCAGATTGAGTCAAGCAAAAATTTGACCTGTCTTGGAGCAAGTCCACGACGTGGACCCTTCTAGATAAGAAAGATTTCAAGAAAAAGTATTTTTTGAAATACTTGTCTTAAAAATTCACCGAGACTATTTTTTAATATATTACCTTGTTATATTATATTCAAACCTTCAAATGCCGGGATATTTGTCATGATCCAAGGCTAGGGCCTAGACGTGACACGACGAATGAGGAACTCGATGGAGTCCCAAACAAGCCTCTTAAGCATGCATAGCACATCCTTGGTTGCAGAAGAATAACTAAACAACAAGCAAGTAACAAAAAATTCTAAGGGAAAGCGAGACTTTGGACTCATGCTATGGGGATGTTATAGGGAAGAGGGTTAGCATAAATATATAACAAATAAATACTAAGGGACGAGTAAGTATGATTCAAGTTATAGGAATAAGTAGGAGCTTAGGACTTCCATCTCATCATCAACATGCAACAAGAATAAATGAGGAAACAAGGACTAAGGGAAGTCTTCCATAATTACATAAGCATTATAGGAGTCAAGCGCACAACATATATATCCATATTATACAAAGCTTCATAATTCATGGTAATATCATAGGAGTAGCTCATCAAAGCCATCACATCATAATATCAAAGAAAAGGGCTTTATATCATTTATAACATTCATAACATTCTTATGAGCTCATAGCATGCATAATAGCCCTTCAACATTTACGATATTCATAATTCACATGTCTTACAATAAGAATTTCATCAACATAGAAGCTTGTCACATAACTTGATCAAAACGTGGTGGGTATATGTACATATGCTTCAAAATCATGCAATTCAAGAGTATAAGACATGAGAAAAGTAAAATCAATTCACTTGAAAGTCATTCAAAACAATCTATCAACATTGTAGTAAAAGCTCCAATTTGGGTATCATGAAATCCAACTAAAATTCACAAGGTCTTTCATAGATTTTCAAGGCATTTATAAAGCCCCACAAGTTTGAAGTTTAGACCAAAACAAAAGATGAGAAATTAATCACTGACATGAATCCACGAGAGCTAAGTACGGATCGTTATTTATTCTACGGACCATACAAAGGCCTCATAGATGGGGTGTCTAGTTGGGGAAATTTTTTGAAAATTTGGAAGTGGATTACGGGAAGGTTTTATGGGTCATTAAGTGCTCCATGACTCATAGATAGGGTCGTAGAAGGGGATGCCAAATATGAAGAAAATTTAAAATTTCTGGGAAGGGAACCTACGTGTTACCAGATGGCTCGTAGAACAAACCACGACCCATAGGAAGGTTTTGTCATTTTGAGTTCAGCATATTAGTTTTAAGAATTTCATAAATGATACCAAAAAGATGATACTTATGGCTCGTGGTTCATTCCACAACCTGTAAATGGGCTTTCATAATTCGACCCGACCAATTTTAAAAAAAGGGTGTTTTTATTATTTCCTCGCATCCTAAATCCAATGCTACGTTCTTTTGGCCCCCAACACACCCTATATTAGTTTTATACAACCCCAATAACTCCTATTCCTAAATCATCCTCTTCAAACCCATGTCCTAAATTCTCCCAAGTCTCCCAAGGTCCTCCGTTGAAGGCAAAGCTAGAGTTTCGAGATTTCTTCTCCAAAGTTCGTGATTTCTTCCAAAGAACTTCAGTTAAGGTATGTGGGCTTGATTTATAGCGCTCTTCCATCCACAAAGTTGAAGTTTTCTCTATTTTACTTGGTTCCAAGTTTTGCATGTTGTGAGGTTTTGTGAATTCTCTTTAATCATGGAGTTTATGATGCATTCCTAGTTGTATGAAGTATATTAGTATCATATTATGGTCTATTATGAATATTGAGTTGAAATTCATGTTTATCCTAGTTAAGATTTTACAAGGATCATGTTGGGTTGATTTGAATGGTTCTAAAGGATTATATTCTATTTTATGTATGCATGATGCATATATGAATTTCATAATTTCATCAAGTCTTTTAGCATGAACCCCCAAGTTTTGGACCTAAACTATGTGAAAGAATGTCATATGGAAGGAGGGAAGTCTCAATTCATGATATGTAAGAATACGAATGTGTTTATTGTTAAGGGTTTCCAAGTAAGGAGCTATTTTATGTTTGTTAAGCTATGAAAGTTATGTTACTACGAATCGTGATTTTATTGATGATGTAATGAGATGAATTTTATAATTCTATGTCCAAGAATGAAAGATGATATGTATGATTGTGGTGGGTTGTCTAATAATGATTTAAATTAATGTCTTTCAATACATTAATATATTGTCCTCTTGAGTTGTATGGTTTAAAGTTCATATGCATGAAATCCACTTAATTATCATATCAAAAGTTATGAAAGTGAGTCATGATATCTAAAGATGAGGGTTTAATGATGAAGTTATGAAGTTTATAAAAGTTAAAATTATGATGTTGTGAATCCCTCAAAGTTATGTTAAAGATAGATCCTTTTTAAAAGAGGACAAACCCTACATGTGGATCTTAAGTTAAGATGAGCTACTCCTATATGTATATGATGTTTGAAACGACCCAAAAAGTTCCTAAAAATGTGCTTCGGAAGTTACCGGAAACTTGTTTTAGCTATATCTAAAATTTCGTTTCATTTTTTGAAAATATGACTTCATATTCTTGTTTAGGGGGTCAAATGGAGTGGGAAATGGGTCTCACCCGAATTTTAG
>JBCEWC010002146.1:0-36149 GCA_038996855.1 Solanum aculeatissimum
AGTCAACACACTGAATTTTAATGGAACTCGCTTGACTGTTTTTCAGTACTCTGCGGCTACTGATTTTATAGATTGAATGACATAACGATAATAAACAAAAAGCTGGAACGACTAACTAATATTACTCCTAAAAAATAGGAAACCAATTCAAGCTAAACTACTCTCCTAAAGACTAGGACAAAAAAAAGCAAATATGTTTTTTATTTTACGAAAAAAACTTTAATAAAACCAACACTTTGTGTCCAAATCAGAGTAGCTGCTCAACACTCTGCATGTGCTTACATGATGGAACAGCTAATATTTGAAGAATGTCCCAATGCCATAATTCCCTTTTAGCCATGGTCACGACCCTAAATTGCGTTGTCACAGTAGGTCTATTCTCTAGATGAAACATACTTGTACTTGGCAAATAAGGAGATTGTTTCGACATAAAATGGGTGTGGAAAAAGTTCAAAATGATCAATTTCCAAAAAGGAAAAAGAAGTTCGAAATGATATCTATTTGTCAGAGTAATGCTGGAAGTATGCCTTTTCATCAGAATCACTGGTAAATCAGAATATCATTATTCTTTTTTTACCTAATAACAAAAAGATTGGAATATTTAGCTTCAAAGCAGTAGTAGCATTGTTAAATAACAATTTAAAGACAAGTTAGAAACAAAATCCAATGCCTATAGAACCTAACATTCTTCCTGCTATGCAGACATTCCAGAATGAACAATTTGGTATGCTAAATTTTGAATACTATAACCATGCATTGGTTATTTAGTGGATAATTGTGACAGAAAAGCACACCACATTCCTTTTCAACAGAAACAGAGGAATATATATAAGCGTCGAGCAAAGATATGATTTTTGCTCGCTGTTTGGTGCGACCTTGTAACTCATGTAAATTCCTACTTAGAAATGATCAAACATTTGCACTATCTGTAATTTTGACGCGCTACCTAGTCTGCCTATGACTTTTATTAAATTCTTCCTAATCAAAAAAAAGATGATGGCGAACGAACATTTCTCCGTTCAACATTATTTGCACATGCCGCTCAAATAGTATTTACGGAGACCTGAAGATCCCCTAAGGATACTCCAATTAGTAAGCAAAGATAAAACATTGATCGCCCAGTGAGTAACTAATAATCTACAAGATCATGTGAGTAACAAATACGCTAATACATTATGCATTAACACAAAAGTAGGCTATAATATATAAGATACATACATTGGTTAGGAAGGATGAAGAAGTCATAGTTATCTACAAAATGGAGAAATCTATTTTTTGACAGCTGATATTTTCTTTTGATTTGTGGAATTCATACAAAGTGTGAGGAACCAGATGGGCAACATGCCAAAGTGTGTGTAAGTTTGTAGATGAAAGAGACGGATTTAAAGAATTTTTTAAAAGTAAGAGTATGTTTAGTCGTGCGTTAGTGTTTGTTCGCGCAAAGCAGAGCGCGTAACTTTTCTGGGTAAGGCTGAAAGAGTAAAAAATGCTAGCAGTGACAGTGTGTGTGACTTTTCATGTAAAAGAAGTGAAATTACAATGGTTTAAAAGATAAGAATATGGTTAGTAGTGGATAAGTGTTTCATTGGTACGTAAACTGTAGACAAGGGCGTCCAGACGGAGAAGATGCAGTGGTGTTACTAATAACGTGAGGAGTGTGTGAAGAAAAGTGACGACTTACGACTCACTGATGGGCGAAAAAAATATTCCAAACCACAAGCCAATATGTAACCTGCATACAAAGGAGAATAGGTGAAGATATTGAAGCAGAAAGCAGGTTTGAATGGCCGCAACGATTGCGAAAGAAAGTGCGATTAAATTAAAGGCTAAGGAAAAGTGATCAACAACTGTGGATACCTAGTTTAGAGAGTGCATAGCGCACAAGATATTCCAAAGCGCAAGCCAATATGTAACCTGCATACCAGGGGCGGCTCAATGACGTTTGTGGCCTAAAGTGACATTTGGAGGTTAAAAGGTTGGCAAAGCTTGTAAACTTGCTTGCTCTTGAAAGCTACTAATAGATGATCTGAGACTCGCAACCTGGTACATAAGGGGAAGTAAGAAACATTGTCATTTTAACAAAATGGATAACAAACAACACTTATAGATTTAAGCAGCAAAAGATTTCACACAATTATGTTAGTTTTCAATAAAACAAACTCTTCATATCCGGATATTGCTCTTGATTTGCAGGCATATCAAAATGTAATGGTTTTACTTAAATTAGTTGAGCTAGAGCAATGTGGAATCATTACTAAAAAAACATAGATGAGCAAAAATAATATGCAGATTACGAAGTTGAGTCGGATTAATATTTACACCATAATCTGATCCAATTTGTTTGAATTAGTTTGGTAACTGCAAAAGACTTAGGCATCCACTTACCAACTTGCAAAAGAGGAACAAGTTAATGATATTATAAAACAACATTTTAGATATGAGTTCAAAGTTCTAACATACCGCATCTAGATCAATTTGAGCAAACACCATTTCAACATCCTTCAAAGAAAACTGTGAACCTTGTGCTACCATACCTCCATTTACAACAACATAAGAACATCCATCTGCCAAAGTAAATGAATAATGAATACAGTCATATTAAAACTGCTAAAATTGGTTACCAAAGTGAGTTAAACACAAATATCTTCATATCACATAAGCTAAGAAATACAGCTTATATAGATTACTAATATAGTAAACTATTACGAGGACAAAAGACAGGCTTGCTACCATAATAGAGATGACCACCATCGCATCCTTCATAATAGAGATGACCACCATCGCATCCTTGGTGATTACTGTACATGTGAACTCCCGCTCGAGTATGTGTGGAACTTATAAAAGCACGATTGCAAAGATCAAGCTTTCGTAATTGATGATGACTTCCACTTGCATTCATAAACACTTCAACACCATTCAACGCAAGCTCAGTATGAGGAGGTTGAGGAGTAAAAAGTTCTTCACAAACTTCAGCTGCAACAGCTCTGAAAATAACATTGAAATGATGCTTAAAACCAAATATAATTGTGGGTAAAGTCGATAAGCTGCAACTTACCTATTATTATACATGCATGATTTGTTTGATTTCTAAGTTCGGGAATCTGTTCTATGTAACAGAAATCTCCCATGATATGTGGACACAAAGAAGAAATTTAGGTTAGGCAGAGAATTTTAATTTTTGTTTCTCTTTTTCAAATTTCCCTTTGCCAGATGAGCACATTGCAATCAGAATTTCATCCTTTTTCTTATTTTGCCTTGCAAAAATAAAGAAGTTTCACAAAACTACTCAAAAGATAACATAATACAAGCAAGGGAAAAGGCAGAAAAGCAAAACAATATCCAAAAAACAGATACTTTTAACGTGTAATAATGACTGGGAGCACAGTAACATACGTGTCTAGAAACTGAACATATCCATAACCAAAAGTTATTGTTGTCTGAGACAAAACATCTGAAATATCACTTGGGAGATGGAAGTCCTCAAGATGATCTTTTGATTTCGAGGCTTTAAACCATCAGAGTTCTCAATAGTTGCCATCATTTGCTAGCCACATTTTGGCCTTATCATGATTATTTTTCTGTTTAGGCACAGCACTTGACAGTTGTAACGTTCTGAATCTTTGATAACAGGCATACCAAAGCTACATAATATGCCATCAGTCCAATCACCTAACAGTAATTCTTTCAAGCATTCCCACCTGCAAGTTTGTGAAGACATTACAAATAAGTAATTCTAAATACCCTGTTGCACAATATAAGCTAATTTCATGTAAAGTTTACATTTTTATAGATGAAAAAGCTTCATGTTTATCAATTTCAGTGCCCCACAAAATTCTATGATAGGCAGATATTGGAAAAGTTGGGACAAAGACGGGGTGTTCTCCTCAGGATAGATGTGTGCACCTTGGCAACATTAAGAGGAAGTTACGCGAGAATATGCGTTCAAGTACCAAAGTTACAATACTTTCATGGGAAAGACTATCACAGTTCGTTGTTATATATAGTAAAGTTGTGTCCATTCATTTTGAAGAAACTGGGGGTACAATGATTGGGGGGAAAAGTCGTTGAAGTGAAAGAATCTGGAGACGCGTCCATTGGGAAGGAGGAGGTGTGTTTACATTGGAGAGTGTAGCAAAGTTTGCAAAACGTTAGGGTTAGAAAAGTGTTTTTCCATTAATTTAAATTTAAATAGAAGAGGCAAAATAGTAATTTGACATTGAAACTTGTGGGGTTCATGCTTTTAAGGTAATATAAATAAGGGAACCCGTAGCCGCTACACTTTGGGTGCTCACAAGGTAAAACCCCACTCCTATGCAATGACTCGCAAGTAATATGTATGGTTTGTGAAATAACTCATGTAAAAGCATTTACTCAGTAAATCGATTTTATGATGATCATCAACATATGAAAATCCGAAGAATAGTATAGTTTACGAGAAAATATTCAAAAAAACATGCATAAATACTTCATACTTTCATCTATCAATCTATCTCAATCAAGGGGCACATGGAAGAACAATTCCATGCTTTATGTTAGCCTTACATACCTGGGATGAAGGTAAACAATCGAATTTGTGCGAGTTTCGGCTTCAATTCCTCAAATCCATAGGTTTTCCTCTACTCTTCTTAGTCCTAGTTTTTGTTAGAACATTTAGAAAGGCTTAGGGATGAGTTTAAAAGCCCTTTTTATGCATAAAACGACCTATAGTGTTTGTGTTCTAAGTTTAAGAGGGGTTGAGAAAGGTCTAGTAGGTCCCTCGATAAAAACTGAAAATTTGTCCTTCGGAGAACCAAGTTTGTGTCATGGACTTGGGCAGTTTATGGGCATTTTTGTCGAAAATCTTCAACAAGTTTCTAATCCCGTAGAAAATATGGGGATCACCATTAAGTGCAAGTCCGCGACAAAGTCAGCGACGTGAACTTGTTGCGTACTTTTCTAGAATTGCATTTTTCCCCGAAAAATTATCTTTCAATCTGGTTGCTCTAAAAATTAACCAAGACTATTTTCCCACACAATTTTTTGTGTTGATCACACTTCTGGCCTCAGATTTTCCAAAAGAGTTTAGAAAGACGTGTTATGTGAGTATCTCTCATCTAGGGGTATTTTGGTAATTTTGTCGGGTGTAACAAATATGTTCAATCAAATTAACTCATTTAATCTCATTGAAACTTGCATCAAATCAACATCATCTTAATTAATCAAAGTTTTTCTTTAAATCAAGAAATATGCTTTCAAAACACTTTCAAACTCAATTTGTAAATAGTCATTTATACTCAAATTACTTGTGTTCAAGCTTAACTTATTCTCATTAGTTACGTTCACCAAATCATGCTCTAAAAAATCAATCCACGCATAAAATATAGTTAAAACAAAATTCAACTAGGGTTCATGTGAATGAAACATGAATAGGCATCTCAGATATTCGACTCAACAACATCATCAATAATTATGTAATTATAACCAATTAAGATAATTCATTAATAATTCAAGTATTCTATTCATAGAAACACGTTTAATTCAAATTTGGAATTCAACTTTACTCAATGAAAAAAATAAGACATGTGAATGACTCAATCCAGCATTTAGGTTAATCTTACATACTTGAAATGATGAATTACTAAGCGAAAGTAGGAAAATAGGTTTAAAATTTTGAACCCTAGCTTATTCTTTTCTCTCCGATCATAGTTCAAAAGTTTTAAGCGTTAATGAGAGAAAAATAACATTTAGGAACTAATATGGGATTAATTTCAATCTAAAAACTACGTGGGTTAAGTATAGGAGGGGTGGAGAAAAGACCAAAATGCCCCTCTTTAAAATTGAAAATACACAAAAATAAATTGGCATGCAATGGGGGCAAAGCTTTTTTTTTCCCGAAACATAAATCGCATGCAAGGAATGCATTTTATGATTAATTGATAAAACACACTTGAGGAATGTGATTTATAGCCATGTTCGTGTACTTGACGTGCAATCTTCTGGTTCTCAAACTTTTCTAAAAACTCCACGCACAAAAATCTTACCCAGGTCTGCGACATGGACCTGGTTCACCATAATTCATTTTGTTTTCATTTTTTCTTATTTTAGGCTAATCTCAACTAGGATCATATAGAATGTTATATATATAATATAAAAAATGCTAGTGTGTGTACAATATATAGACTAGTGGCCAGGACCATGCGTTGCACGGGCCCAATATATGTTATTTCTTCGATCTAGATAAAATTTGGAGAATTAATAATTTTAATATATTTTTAATTTTTTAAAATTATTTGAATGTATAATATTTTCAAGTAGTTTTTAAATAATACACATTATTCCTGAAGGGAAAAATAATTTATTACGGGTAATACTGTAATTTCATAGTTGAAGTAGACGAAGAAATAACTAATAGAAATGATATTGTAAAATGAAGTAGACACGTTAATAGTCACCGTGAAACGCTATAGTCAGGCATAGGAAAATAATTTATGATGGATAATATGTAATTTCATAATTGAGATAGATGGAAAAATATTTAAATAATAATTAATATAAATGACATAGTAAAATTAAGTAGACACTTTAATAGTCATCGCAAAATTAAGCAGAAACGTTATTGTAATTTCATAGTTGAGGTAGCTGAAAAACAATTAAACAATAATTAACAGAAATGATATAGCAAAATTACGCAGACACTGTAATAGCCATTAAGTAGACACTTTTGCAGACACATTTAAAATTAAGTAGACATGTTAATAATCACCGCAAAACTAAGCAGACACGTTTATTTAGTACTCAACTACCTGGTTGTAGCTTCCTGTTTCAAACTGCTGAAGCAGACAGCTAAATTAGGCACGACGACCCTAAACTGCTCAAATAAGCAGCTTATTATATGTAGGAAATAGATAGATAGATAGAAATGAAAAAAAGACAAATAATAGAAGTAGATAAAAAAGGAAAAGAAAAACTAACAAAGAAAAAAGAATTTTAAAAAAGAGAAGGAGAAAACAATTAAAAAAATAAATAAAGAGAAAAAAGAATAAAGTTCAGAAAATGAAAAAGAAAAAAAATGAGAAAAAAGGAAAAATAATGAAATAAGAAATAACACAAAAAAATCGATCAAAAAACAAAAGAGAAGAAAAAAATAAAAATAAAAAGTTTAGAGATAATTGAGCATGAAGAATTGTTTAAAAAATATTTAAGGTGTAAATTGATAAAAATATACTTTGATTCAACTGAAAATGGAAGGAAAGGGAACTTACCTATATATATATATAACATATTAAGAAAATTTTTATTATTTATAGTTATATAATTTTGATACATATAAAATTTACTTTTAATATATAATACAAAATGTTTACCAAAATAAGTTTAATATATTTTAAGACACTTGTAATACATTTTTATTGCATGCAAAATTACTTTTATGCACAATGTAATTCACTTATATGACATGCATAATTCATTTTTAGGGCGATATTCAAAACTATAACAATTACAGGGATATCAAGTTGTTAAGCCACACTATGAAGGACTGAGAGAGAGTGGTGGAGATGAGGGCGAGAAAAGTAGTGTCTATTTTAGAGAATCAGTTTTGATTCATGCCGGGGCGGTCGACTATTGAAGCAATTCATCTTGTTCGGAGATTAGTGGAGAAATATATGGAAAGAAAGAAGGACCTTCATATGGTGTTCATTGATCTCGAGAAGGCATATGACAAAGTCTCGAAGGATGTCCTATGGAGGTGTCTAGAGGTGAAAGGTGTTCCATTGATGTATATTAGGATGATAAAAGACATGTACGATGGAGATAAAACTCGGGTAAGAATGGTGGAGGAGACTCAGAGTATTTTCCTGTTAAGATGAGACTTCACCAAGATCTGTGTTGAGCCCGTTTCTGTTTGCTTTGGTGATGGATGAACTGACATAGTCCATTCAAGAGGAGAGTTCATGGTGTATACTATTTGCAGATGACATAGTATTGATTGATTAGACTCGGGCTAAACTTAATGATAGATTGGAGGTTTGGAGACACGCTTTGAAATTCAAATGGTTCAAACTGATGAGCAGGACCAAAAGAGAATACTTGGAGTGCAAATTCAGTGATGCGACAGATGAAGCAGACATTGTTGTGAGCCTTGCCACTCAACCTATTCCTAGGAAAGAAAACTTTAAATATCTTGGGTCCATTATCCAGAGTAGTGGCGATATCGACGAAGATGCCACCCACCATATTGGGACAACATGGACGAAATAGAGGCTTGCCTTTGGAGTATTGTGTGATAAGAAGATACCACCTAAACTCAAAGATAAGTTTTACAGGATGGTAGTTAGACTGTCATTGTTGTATGGGGGGGAGTGTTGGCTAATAAAAAACTCACTTGTTCAGAAGATGCAGGTCGAGAAGTTGAGGATGTTGAGATGGATGTGAGGGTATACCAGGAGTGATAAGATTAGGAATGAAACCATTCAAGAGAAGCTTGAGGTGGCCCTTGTGGCTGGAAAGATGAGGGAAGTGAGGTTGCGATGGTTTAGACACGTGCAAAGAAGGAGTACCGATGTTCTTGTTAGGAGGTGCGAGAGATTGGATTTAGGAGTTTCACGAAGGAGTAGAGATAGACTGAAGAATTATTTAGGGGAGGTCATCAGACAAGATATGGTGAAACTTGATCTCACCGCGGACATGACCTTAGATAAGAAAGAGTGGAGGTCGCGGATTAAAGTAGCAGACTAATAGGTTAATTGGGTTAGTTTGATGTCTGACCGTGGGCTATAGTAGGATTTATTGCTTCTTTTATCCGGAGTTGTCATTATCTATCTAATATATGTTAATTATCGCGTATTTACATACTATCATGTGCTTTTCGTTATTAGTCACTCTTTCTGTTCCCTTTCTCTTCCTTTCCTGTTTTTCATATCTAGTTTATTCTCCTTATGAGTTTTTGATACGAGGGTTCCCAGGAAACAACCTCTCTACCTCTATGAGGTAGTGGTAACGTCTACGTACATTTTGCCCTCCCCAAACCCCACTTGTGGGATTCCACTTGGTATGTTGTTGTTGCATAATTCATTTTTAATATATAGTACAATCTTTTTAATCAAAATAAGTATAATACATTTTAACATAGTTATAATTTAATTTTAATACATAATACAATTGTTATAGATGCTAAATATTTTTCAAGTATGAAATATTTAGATAATAAATAAAAATTATATTTAAAAATAATAAATATTTTATAAAAAAGTTCAAAAAGTTATTATTCTTATATTTTTGTAATTCTTCTTTTTATATGAGACTAAAAAACTAAGATCACCACATTTAAAAAGGAGAGCCCTATGCAATTCCCATTTTCAAGATCCAATTCCCCAGCCCATACCTGCCTTTATCATTCCAAACCCACCCTAAATAAACCAAGAACCCTAATCAGCGCTCCAAGCACTGTCAATCACTATTTTCCCTGAATTTGAGGCAACTCTTCTTCGCTGTTAGCTTGGAAAAGAGGAGTAGCTAGCTCGAAGACCATCTAATTTGTGCACAATACACCAGATCTTTTATCAAATCAGTGTAGGGGCAGGTAACCACTCCATTCATCAGCTAGTTTTCATTTTCTGTATTTCTTCTTTTCGTTTCACTGAGACTTGCATTTTCAGGCTCTATGAATTCAAATTTGAATTCTTAGCTATATTGATAGACACTCGGTTGTTCAGTACATAGACAAAGACGGAGAGATACGCACACTGATAGACACTCGGTTGACTTCCCCAGAGAAGGTCAGTAATTGCACTCCTCTTTCATTGTATTTCAATTTGTTTTTCCCCGGAGAAGGTCAGTAATTGTAGTCGGTAAATGCTCTTGTTTCTTGTTTAAAATTTTGTGACTTGTTCATAATCTGTTCATATATTTGAATATGTGAATTCAAGATTTTAATGTCTTAGGTGCTCCTTTAGCTTATAAAATGTGTGTGCACAATTTTAATACTTCTTAAGACAATCATATTTAAATACGATATCAAAAAAAATCAATAAGAAAAACTAGAATGAAAACTAGCATTATGAAGAATCTTTGAATCTTCAAACTACATTCAAGAGTTAATGAGAAACAGAGAATACTATTTAAGTAATTAATTATATTTCTAGTAAAGATATTAAACAGCTTAGGTAAAAGATATTAAGGATTTGTACTCATGTTAGTTTATCAGTATGATCATAATTGAGTGTTGTTGTAAAAGAAATGTCGAGTCAAATCCTTAAAAGTACTAAAAGAAACGACTAGTCAAATCCTTAAAAGTATTAAGAATTAATGTGTACTTACTCTTGTCAATTTTTTCTTTAAGTTGAACAGTCAATTGTTATTTACCGTACTCATATGTAAAAGTGAGTACTATCTTTACGTCCGCAGGATGTGTCAAATGACAAGATCTAATTCAAATTTATTTATGTTACTTAAAAGAAAAACAAATTTGTAAATGTATGTGCTTGAAATCAAAGATCTTAAAGGGTTGTATAATAAATTTGATTAAAAAATTGTGCTCTTCACAATATCATTAGGAAGTATCTTTGAATCTTCGCCATTAGGAATACAGTATAAGCCACCATATGACGAAGATGCATATAAAGAAAACATACATACAAGTATGCAAGTAATATGTAAGTATGGACATGTACATCCACCTTCATGATTGTAAAAATAAATTAAAAGTGAAGCAATTAAAAAGCACCTGCCAAGTAGTATCCATGGAGAAATTGCAGCCAATATAAATGGCACCAATGAGGGATTCCACTATGTCAGCCAACACCTTTGGGGGATCAATAAGTGTTGATGAATGCAAAGGATACTCAAGCATTGCATTTTTGAATGCTTCTACCTGAGGAAACACAACAGCTTTAATCAAAACTATATTCTATCAACCACAAGGCTTACAAAAGTTGTTGAGTTAATACTATGTGAGTTAATTCTACATATATTAATTACTATAACGCAAAGGAAAAAGAAAAATTAAGTACATTACATAGGAGAATAATATACGTTCCAAAACAAAAGAAAAGAAAAAGAACGCTTCTCTAAATGTGATATAATAGATCATTAATACCATTAATATTCACATACGTTTCTAAATTTTCTATTGTCTTAGAAGGATTTTATGATACAAATTGGGTAACTAACAATGATGAAGTTAGCTCCACTAGTGGCTATGTGTTTACTTTGGGTAAAGGTGTTATTTCATGGAAGTCTTCTAAAAAACTTGTATAGCACGGTGTACCATAGAATCTATGGTCCAGGCTTAGTTTTTCAGACGTTATGTTGTCCGATCTTTTGGCCCCTAGTTTAGTTAGTTAGCATGTTCAATTGCCTACTCAACCAATGATGGTATCGAGTATCAAGTTGCGCCTCCCCCATTTTTTGGGGTGTGACACGTATAGTTGGAGAATAAGTTATTCTTAAATTTATTATCCAAAAATTAATTATCCTACAAATGTTATTCCAATCCATCTTCTTTGAGATAAAAATAACATTACAATCTTGGGGTAAGTTAATGAACAATTTTATTTAAGTCAAATGTCAACATCATTGTTTTTTTTTTAAAACTTCCTTGTTTTGATCAATAATCAATGCCTATATCAACCTACAAACACCTCTATTTAAACCACTCTCCCCAGATACATGTGATATGGTAACAAAAGACTAAGAGAATGAGTCTGACGATACCCCTTTGGATGTTTATTGCAATTTGAAGATCACATCGTGTTCAATTAACTAATGAGAACGACCTACAATTTGGATCATTTCTTTGTTTCGATGGAAAGAAAATGTGACTCTAAACTCAATCAAAGAAAAATCATGATCTATCGAGCAAAGAAAATAAGGAAATTGTTGAATGGAAGAAACTTGTGGAAGAGGTACAAAAGGCATAGGGTACAAATTCAAAACCCTAAAATTATTATATCAAGTTTTTACTCATCCTTCTTTCCATCAAGAAGACAAATGTGAATCATACGAAAGGCTTGAATACATGGGCGACTCGGTGTTAAATCTGCTAATAGCAAAAGAGCATTATTTTTTACACCCTAATTTGCTCCCTGGGCAATTGACTCGGCTGCGAGCTGCCAATGTAGATACAAAAAAAATTGCTAGAGTAGCTATAAAATACGACTTCCTTAAGTATTTACAACACAAAATGTGTCTATTAAAGGAACAAGTAAGTGAAAAAAAAATTAAGTCTTGTTTCATTTGTTATATTTCTATTGGCAATTTTTCATGTGTTTTTTAAATTGTTAATATTATGATTTATTATATTTTTTTCTGTAATTTTAAGTATGTAAGAGAAATTCAAAATACTTAAAATATTTTATATCTTAATTAACAGATAAAATCATTAAGCTAGGATTAAATTAAGAAATTCACTTATTCTTAAGAATTGAAAGGAATTTTGACTAAAATATGCTTAGTTATGATTGTTTTTGTTAATGTCGAATGTTTTCTTTCTATATTAATCCATCACCATTAGATTGTGAGCCAAATATTGAGCAGTGAGGGCGAATGACTTGACCACTACAATATTTATTATATATAAGAAAGAAATTTACAGAAATGAAAGGAGAACATGGACCAAGTTTTTGATGAGCAAACAAGATTAATAAAATAAGCTTAGGTTAGAGAATTAGCGGGCAATACAAAATTCTTTGCAAACTAATAAAATAATTACACTTCTCATATCTTCTACTAAAAGTAGGTAATTGTCATTATATACAACAATTGATTTTTAAGCAAAAGAGAGAGAAAAGAAATCAACTTCTTCATTTCTTCTTCTTGAATATTTTTGAGCCATTGATTTTTTGACAATCTCATAACTTTCAGCCACGAGGGCACGTATTTAAGAGCAACTGTGGAACCTTGAGGAATGACTGGCTAGAGCGATTTGCACCAAAGTCGGACCGAAATCGCTTTCAAGGCAGTGGCTTGCCATGATACTATATTTATGATAAGTTATTTAATTTTAGTCCAATATCAATATAGTAGTATTTTTTCCAACAAAAGCTACTATAGAACCTTGTTGGAAAATATAGAGAAGAAATTAACTAGCTTATCCTAATACTGGGCATTTGTCATTTCTCGCAATAGTCTTAAAGTCATTTAGAAAGTTGTTCACTTTAGTAGTTTCAAGTTATTCATAAACTTTAAACCCATCAACCATTTTTCACTTTAGTAGTTTCAAGTTTTTCATAAACTTTAAACCCATCAGGCATCAATCATTAGTGATCCCCACCCCCCAAAGCACCATAAAAATAAAAACACACTTTTTTGTCTATTGGTTCTCACTTCTCACATATAGTACTTTATTTTTATTGATTTTGAAATGTTTTTTTTAATCATATGGCATGTATTTTTATATATAGACTGGATCAATAACTAGAATGTAAATGATCTTCACCATTTTCCTAGCTTGTTTGATTAATCTTTAAAAAATAGGTTTGAAAAATATGTTTTGTCACACTAGGTTTTTATTCCTAATTAAAAACATTCATTTTTTTTTCTATAAGTATGACCAAATGTCTTGGCTTTCTAAACAAAACACTTTTCACATCTTAAAAGTCTCACTTCAAAACTCTTCTAGAAAGGCAAGGAGACTCTCAATTTGGCAATGACAATTACCTACTTTTAGAAGAAGATATGAGAAGTGTAATGCTTTTATTTTAGTTTGCAAAGAATTTTGTATTGACTGCTAATTCTCTAATCTAAGCTTATTTTATTAATCTTATTTGCTCATCAAAAACTTGGTCCATGTTCTCCTTTCATTTCTGTAAATTTCTTGCTTATATTAAATAAATATTGTAGTGGTCAAGTCATTCGCCCTTCCGGCTCAATATTTGGCTCACAATCTAATGGTGATGGAATAATATAGAAAAAAAAACATTTGACTGTTAATCGTAAAAAATGACTTTGATTCGAAAATTTAATTATTACCTAATTAATTTAAGTAACAACCGAATTTATGAAATTTCAGAGTCGCCACTTAATTTTTAAAGGAAAATTAAGAAAACTTAATTTTTATTTTTAAAACCTAACAGAGGGATTTTAAAAATTCAAAGATTCGGGTAAGGGGTTCAATTTCCACTTTAAGAAGAAATTAATCACTTAAAATAGCCGCTTAAGTGCGGTCAACCGACGATTAGAAAATTTTGACTAACTTTGAAATAATTATTTTAAAATAATGAGTTCTTGAAATTGCAAATATCCCTTTTAAAATAAACATTTAGAAGTTTTTTTTTTAACTTAGTTAGTTTTGAAAGAACCAAATTTTATCAAAAGGGCAATTATAATTTCTTTTATTTTATTATTATTATTATTTTAAGAAAAAAAAAAACATAACAACTGATCGAAATATTGAAATAGTAAGTGATTTCTCGTTTGGGGAATTTAATTAAGTTGACAACAATAATAAAGAGCATTAGTATACACATAAACAAGATAACATGTATATGTAAAAAGAGAGAAAGAGTTGAAAGATTTAGGCCTTTAGTTCATAAAACTATGTTGCAATATATGGACCTCCTTTCGCCTTGGAAGACTTGTAGCCGGCTTCCTACGACCTATTTGGGCCTTCACGGCCCATGGAATGCAATGGGGGAGTCCCGAAAGACTCGGAGAGGTACATGCGAAAAAGGAAGGAAATGAAATTAGAGCTAAATACATAAATAAATAAATAAATAGATACATGAATAAATAAATAAATAAATAAATAAATAAATACATAAATAAATAAACAAATAAATAAATAAATACATAAATAATAAATAAAAAAATACATAAATAAATAAATACATAAAAAAATGAAAGGAATGTTACCTGATTCTAGGCAGCAAACTGGAAACAACGAGATTCAACGACCTTTCCACCACGGAGAATGCTCGCCCAAAAAATATTTTTTACTAAATTTGGAAACCGAAAACCTCTAAGCTTTTTAGTCAAGCTTTTGAGAGGTCTTAGTCTCCAAGGAAAGGTTGTTTAAAATGGTGAAGAAGAGTGGGTATATATAGGGGTTGAGATTTGAGAATTTTGATGTTTTCTTTTCAATGTGGGACAAATGGCAATTTAGAAATTGGCCATTTGAATTACAAATGTAGTTAAAAAAATGTGGTCAACTTGAATAAATTGATCACGAGACGAAATCGATACGAACTAATTAAAGATCTTTTAATGTCAATAACTTAAAATAATTAATCTAACTTCGAAATGGTTAATCCTAGAAGTTATTAAATTAATAATGACAAAAAAAATCTTATTAAGAACTTAATGAAAGATTGAATTAGAATCCGCAACGTTTGAAATCAAAGTATAATATATAGCATATAACATAATTAAAAATAAAAGATTTAAACTTCAAATCATAAAAAAAAATAGTTTTTGCATTCCAAAAGCTAATTATTCGAAGTTATTTTTAAAATTACAAGCTCAATATTTAATTCGTATTGTGGAGGGTAAAAATTGGGTGTCAACATTGACATTAACAAAAACGATCATAACTAAGCATATTTTAGTCAAAATTCCTTTCAATTCTTATGAATAAGTGAATTTCTTAATTTAATCCTAGCTTAATAATTTTAACTGTTAATTAAGATATAGAATATTTTAAGTATTTTGAATTTCTCTTACATATTTAAAATTACAGAAAAAATACAATAAATCATAATATTAACAATTTAAAAAACACATGAAAAATTGTCAATAGAAATATAACAAATGAAGCAAGACTTAATTTTTTTTGTCACTTACGTGTTCATTTAATAGAGGCATTTTGTGTTGTAAATACTTAAGAAAGTCGTATTTGATAGCTACTCTAGCAATTTTTTCTGTATCTACATTGGCAGCTCGCAGCCGAGTCAATTGCCCAGGGAGCAAATTAGGGTGTAAAAAATAATGCTCTTTTGCTATCGACAGATTTAACATCGAGTCACCCATGCATTCAAGCCTTTCATATGATTCACATTTGTCTTCTCGATTGAAAGAAGGATGAGTAAAAACTTGATATAATAATTTTAGGGTTTTGAATTTGTACCCTATCGCCTCTTGTACCTCTTCCACAAGTTTCTTCCATTCAACAGTTTCCTTATTTTCTTTGCTCAATAGATCTTGATTTTTTCTTTGATTGAGTGTAGAGTCAGGTTTTCTTTCCATCGAATCAAAGAAACAATCCAAATTATAGGTTGTTCCCATTAGTTAATTGAACACGCTGTGATCTTCAAATTGCAATAAACATTCAAAGGGGTATCGTCAGGCTCGTTCTCTTAGTCTTTTGTTGTCATATCACATGTATCTGGGGAGAGTGGTTTAAATAGAGGTATTTGTAGGTCGATATATAGACATTAATTATTGATCAAAACAAGGAAGTTTTTTTAAAAAAAACAATGATGTTGACATTTGACTGAAATAAAATTGTTGATTAACTTACCCCAAGATTGTAATGTTATTTCTATCTCAAAGAGGATGGATTGGAATAACATTTATAGAATAATTAATTTTTGGAAAATAAATTTATGAATAATGTATTCTCCAACTATACGTGTCACACCCCAAAAAAGAGGGAGGTGCGACTGACACTCGATATCATCATTGGCCGAGTAGGCAACTGAACATGCTACCTAACTAAACTAGGGGCCAAAAGATCGGACAACATAACGTCTGAAAAAATAAGTCTAGACCATTTAGGTCATGACCTGTGATTAATTCAGATTCCATGGTAGACCGTGCTATACAAGTTTTTTAGAATACTTCCATGAAATAGAACTTCTACCCAAAGTAAACACATAGCCACTAGTGGAGCTAACTTCATCATTGTTAGTTACCCAGTTTGCATCACAAAACCCTTCCAAGACAGTAGGAAATTTATTAAAATGCAAACACCAATTTATAGTACCTCTTAAATACCTTAAAAAGCGATGAAGAGCATTCCAGTGTTCACTACTAGGATTATGAGTATATCTACTCAATCTACTAATAGCATAAGCTATATCAAGTCGAGTATAATTCATAAGAAATATTACACTCCTAATTATTTTAGCATATGTAGTCTACAAAACACTAGATTCTTTATTCTTTCTCAAGTGTATGCTAGGATCATAAGGAGTTTCACTAGAACTACATCAAAATAATTAAACTTTTTCAGTATCTTTTCAATATAATGAGACTAATACAAAGAGAAATCATTAATAGTTCTTTTGATTTTAATCCCCAAAATCACATTCGCCTCTCCTAGGTCTTTCATTTCAAACTTGGAAGACAAAGTTTTTAGTCTCATTAACAACATTTATATTAGGTCCAAAGATTATCATGTCATCTACATACAAACATATGATCACACAATCTGAACCTATTGGAATAAACACAAGTGTCATATGAATTGACAATGAAATCATTATCCACTAATATAGTGTTAAACTTTTCATATCACTGCTTAGGTGCTTGTTTTAGTCCATACAAGGACTTTCTCAATTTTCATACTTTATCCTCTTGTCCTGGGACTACAAAACCCTCATGTTAAGTCATGTAGATCTTTTCCTCTAAATCACCATTTAAAAATATTATTTTCACATCCATTTGGTGGACCACTAAAGTATGAATAGCGGCTAAAGTAATAAGAGCTCTAATGGTCGCTATTTTAGTCACAGGAGAATAAGTATCAAAATAATCAACACCTTTATTTTGGTTAAAACCCCTAACCACAAGTCTAGCATTATATTATCAATTGTACCATCAGGTCTCAGTTTCCTTTTAAATATCCACTTGCTACTTACGGATTTACAACCTTTAGGTAAATCATGCAAGTCCCAAGTGTGATTAGAAACTATAGAGTTTAATTCACCTTTAATAGCCTCTTTACAAAATATCGCATCTATTGATCTCATTGCTTCATAATAATTCTTAAGGTCCTCTTCTATTAGGTAGATAGACACTAATTCATCATTTAAGACATCAATATCAAAATTTTCAATCAAGAACGAAGTAATGAAATCAGGACTAAAGCTAGTCTCAATCCTACATCTTTTACTCCGTCTAAGTTCATGTTCATGTTCATTAGAAATAACATCAGAAGAAGGAACAACATGAGAATTCATATACATAGATGTAGAAGCATTATTATGCTCATCAGTAGACACATTATTTTTCAAAGGAAAAATATGCTCAAAAAATTATGCATATCTAGATTCACAAATAGTATGGTCATTCAAAGACATAAATATATGAGCAACACTATTTTGAGCATAGACTATAAAGATAGTACCATAAGTCTTAGAACTTGCATTCAGTCGTTTAAAATTAGATAAACCAACCTTACCCAAACACCCCCATACTTTTAAAATTTCAAGTTAGGGGCATATCCTTTCCACAATTCATATGAGGTCTTTTTAAACTTCTTATGAGGGACTCAATTAAGAATATAACATGCAGACACGACAACTTCCCCCTCCCTCTAATATTTTCAGATAGACCTGAACTTAAAAGCGTACAATTTATCATTTCCTTAAAGGTTCTATTTTTTTGTTCGTCTACACCATTTTGTTGGGGAGTATAAGGAGCACTAACGTCATGTATAATACCATTTTTCTCACAAAAATCTTCTAGAGTCTTGGTACTATATTCGCCACCCCTATCAGATCTAAATCCCTTGATCTTCGTACCTAATTGATTTTCCACTTCTGCTTTGAATTTCAAGAACATACTTTCAGCCTCATCTTTAGACATAAGAAGATATACCTTAGTATATCTATAAAAATCATCAATAAAGGTAATATAATACTTCTTTCCAGCTCTGCTAACAATATTTTTGAAATTTGCTTTGTCAGAATGTACTAGTTCAAGTAATTCAGTCTTTCAATCAATAACAGATTTAAAGGTTTCTTGGCATGCTGTGCTTCTACACACACAAGACATTTGGAAAAAAATCATCAACTTTTATCATAGAAATTAATTCCATTTCCCTATGTTTTTCAATAGAAGCAATATTAACATGACCTAATCTACCATGCCACAAATTAATAGACTCGGCAATATAAGAAGAATTGGAAATACTTGCATTATTGATGATCTCTTGAACAATGCTTAGTACTAATAAACCTTCACTAAGATATTCCTTCCCAACAAAGTCTCTTCCACGAGAAATAATTATTTTACCTGCTTCAAAAATAAGTTTAAGGCTTGTTGAGAAGTGCTCCAGAAACTAAGTTTCTATGGAGAGAGGATACGTACAAAACATTGTTCAAGGCTAAAATTTTTACAGAATTTAATTTAAGTAAATTTTTTTCATTACCTATAACTCCAGCAGTAGTGGAGTTATCCATATAAACACATTCATCATTATTGGACTCCTTAAGTTCTTAAAATAACTCTTTGTTGGCACAAACATATCTTGTAGCACTATTGTCTAACACCTAGTATGTCTTATTAGCCACCAGATTTGCCTCAACGACTACAGCTGTAATCACTACATTACCCTTAGTAAGATGAGATTGGACATCACCTTGTCCTTCTTTCTTGGAGATTTGCCCCTTTCTTTGATAACATTGGGCAGTCTTATGATCAAGTTTTCCACAAATAAAACAAGGTCCTTCGATTTTTTTAATTTGTTTCTCCAGTTTGTTGAAGTGTTCTTTCTTCTTCACATTTTCTTTGTTTTATTCATCTTTAAACATATCTTTAACAACAGTAGCAAAAGATTCCACAAGATTAGTTTTAGGAGAATTAAGAGAAAGTGCTTCCATCTTATCTTTGAGACGTTTTGCCTCCTCAGTCCTCATGTGACTTATAAGTTCTTGAAAAGTTAAATTCTTTTTTTTAATATTTTAACTGATTTCTATAATCACTCCAAGATGGTGAGAATTTTTCAAGAAAAACATTAGCCTGAAAAATCTCACACATCTTCATGTTCTCGTTCTCCTTGAGAACATCAACTGTCAAGTTCTCATATTCTTGAACTTGTTCCATGATTGGCTTATTGTCAATCATTTGGAATTTAATTCATTGTTCAACAACATATTTTTTCTTTCTTGTATCGTCAGCACCATATTTATTTTCCAAACTAACCCATATTTTCTTAGCAGATTTATATGTAACAAATAAATCAAATAAAGGATTACTCATGTGATTCAACAAATGTCCTCTAATAGTTTTGTTATCTTTTTCAAACTTCTTTTTAGTAGCATCATCAACAATAAAATTATTGCTAGAACCTGCAGTAGTGCTAGAACCATCCTTGGGAGGTTCATTGAATAAAACATAATCAACTTTTAATTGTTCAAAGAAAATCAAAATATTTTGTGACCAACGTTTAAATTTGTTTCTATCCAAAGGCTCCAACTTTGACAAATCAGAAAAAGTTTTGTTCAAAGAAATAGCCATTTATCAATATTGTAAGTAAGGAAATCTCTTTAAATTTGTTGAAAAAAAATACTACAATATTGATATTGGACTAAAATTAAATAACTCATCACAAATACTGTGTAGTGGCAAGTCACTGCCTTGAAAGCAATTTCGGCCCGACTCTAGTGCAAATCGCTCTAGCCGATCACTCCCCACCTACTCTCAAACACGTGCACTCGTGGCTGAAAGATTGGAGATTTTCCAAAAATTAATTGCCCAAAAATATTCAAGAAAACAAAATGAGGAAGTTGATTTCTTTTCTTTCTCTTTTGTTGGTATATATTTATATTCACCAAAAATACTCTTTATATAGGATTTCAAAAGGAGGAGTTTTTGTTTATATATTTAAAAAAAAAAAATTAAATTTGGGTCATAGACCCGATTTTATTTAAGAACAAAATAATGAGTTTGGGCTCATACAGAGCATACAAATGAAATCTAAAAGGAATAAAGTGTAACACGGTCCAAAAACATGGGTCCATAACTGGACATATAACCCTAGATAATGGTTTCCTAATGTAGATCTCTTCCTCTTCCGCTTTATCCACCGAAGGTTATGTTTCCTTGGTCTCCATCTACCAGCTTTGTCATCCTTCATTTCTAGGTCATCAATATACTCCATGATCCTCCATGTCTTCATCTTTCTTCAGCTATCAAAGGTAATTATCAGATGTCTCTTTCATTTTCTTCTAAACGTCTTAGTTGATAATCCCCCCTTTTTCCTGTCAATTGTTTCTCTTGCGGAAAGGTAAAAAACTAAAGAGAGTCTAAGTTCCAACGTGCACATTGTGGTCTAGTCCATGTAAGTATCTCCACCTCTTTCCCTAAAACATTTGATTCCTGGCATAACTGTTTTCCCGTATTGTTCAGAGCCAAGAAGAGAAAAAGGGTTGCTCACAAGGCTAATGCGACCTTCTGCCTGTGCTTCCCAGTTTGAACAATGTCTGGTTCTTAACTCATCCTTGTGCTGGTCCTGAATCACTTTTTGAAGGCTGATGTAGTGTAGGCTAGTTATGACTAGCACAGTGATGTTCATTCCTGTTATGTTCTGGTAAATATAACTCTGTGCAAACTTGTGATCTACTAGCATTAGCCCTGTCTGTTTTTGTTGCTGCTGTAGCTGCTCCTTACCCTGAAAGAAGGGATGTGATGCTTATCTATGTTAACTAACCTCCTTGCCGAACTTGGTAATTCACCAAATCCCCAGAAATATTGTTTATTTTTTTGTGTCAAATGTTATATTTGCTATATGATTAGCCAGTTGACAAGAGGAGGAGTTGCAAAGAACAAAAAGTAATTTATTTTAGAAACGTATGTGAATATTAATGGTATTAATGAACTATTATATCACATTTCGAGAAACATTCTTTTTCTTTTCTTTTGTTTTGGAACGTATATTATTCTCCCATGTAATGTACTTAATTTTTCTTTTTCCTTTGCATTATAGTAATTAATATATGTAGAATTAACTCACATAGTATTAACTTAACAACTTATGTAAGCCTTCTGGTTGATAGAATATAGTTTTGATTAAAGCTTGTTGTGTTTCCTCAGGTAGAAGCATTCAAAAATGCAATGCTTGAGTATCCTTTGCATTCATCAGGACTTATTGATCCCCCAAAGGTGTTGGCTGACATAGTGGAGTCCCTCATTGGTGCCATTTATATTTGTTGCAATTTCTCCATGGATACAACATGGCAAGTGCTTTTTAATTGCTTCACTTTTAATTTATTTTTACAATCATGAAGGCGGATGTACATGTACATACTTACATATTACTTTCATACTTGTATGTATGTTTTATTTATATGCATCTTCACCATTAGGAAGTTTTTGACAATTTCACAATATGCATTATGTGCATCCCTATTTTAGGCAATTAATCTCTTTCCACTAAATTTTCCCTTTCCGGCAATTTTACCAGTAACAACAAATTCAATTTCTATTGTTTTCTCCCATGTATCCATAAGTTTAATACTCCATCCCATTCTTTGGCAAACCTCATATAATTTTGTGACAGGATGAGTCTCCAGATTTGCTGGAGTGATCAGAGGTTGCAACAAACCTTCCACCACCTGTCCAAAATATAACTTGTTTGTGTAAGTTTTTTTTTTCTATATACACATGAGCATATTTAAAGGAAATGCTAGATATATCTTTATTTTGTTTTATAGAAAGCTTTTACTGTATAAAAGATACATTTTCTATAAGATATATATTAAAAGATTCTACTATTCACACTACATCATTAGGAAGAATCTTTGAATCTTCAAATTATATTATATTATGAATTGTTTAGAAACAAGGAATATTGTTCAAGTAATTAATTAAATTTCTACTAAAGATATTAGATTATCTTTTTTTTTATAAGGTAAAATATATTAGGGATTTGTACTCTTGTTAGTCTACGAGAATGATCTTAATTGACTGTTATTGTAAAAGAAATGATGAGAGTTTGTTCGAACTAGATAATTATAGACTGTAAAAATAATTGTAGTTGTACGAACCCCTCTGTAGTAAATTCAAATGACTCTGCTTTGATATTAAACCAAAATATCGATTTTTATAATTTTCAAAAAGGGATTCAACAAATAGGAATAATAAGACATAAAAAAGACTTAGATAAAGTAATCCAGTTATTAGATAAGATAGAAATCATAGGAGAAAAACCTTTAACTCATTGAAAAAATAATCAGATTCTGTGCAAATTAGAAATTAAAAACAAAGAATTCACTATTAAGACAGCCCCCATAGAAGCCACAAATCAGGATTTAGGTGACTTTAAAACACAAATTACAGAACTACTAAACTTAGGAGTAATTAGAAAATCAACTTCTAGACATAGATCAACTGCTTTTATGGTTAGAAATCATAGTGAACAGATTAGAGGAAAAGCTAGAATGGTAATTAATTATAAAAGACTTAATGATAATACTGAAATGGATGGTTATAAATTACCAGACAAAACAAAATTAGTAAATAGAATTCAAGGTAAAAAGATTTTTCGTAAATTTGATTGTAAATCAGGTTATTGGCAAGTTAAAATGCACCCAGACTGTATTGAATGGACAACATTTTACTGTCCAGGAGGATATTTTGAATGGTTAGTAATTCCATTTGGATTAAAAACTGCTCCGCTAATTTTTCAAAGGAAGATGGATAACATTTTTGGTGGTTATAAGCATTTTGTTTTAGTTTATATTGATGATATTTTAGTTTTTAGCAACAATATGCAAGAACATTTAGGACATTTACAGAAAGTGTTTAACCTATTTATAGATAATGGTTTAATTATAAGTAAAAATAAAATAGAATTATGTAAAACTTATATAAATTTCTTAGGAATAACTATAGGAGAAGGAAAAATTAAACTACAACTGCATATGGCTAAAAAGATTGTAGAAATGCCAGACAAATTAGAAAAAATAAAAGAATTACAAAATTTTTTAGGAATGTTAAACTATGCAAGACATTTTATTAAGGATCTAGAAAAAGTAGCAGGACCTTTATACACTAAGACTGGTTCAACAGGACAAAAATATTTTAATAGTGAAGACATAAAATTAGTCCAAAAATTAAAAGAAATAGTTAAGACTATTCCAGATCTACAATTACCATTAGAAACAAACTATTTAATTATAGAAACAGATGGTTGTGATTCAGGATGGAGAGCAATCCTCAAAGCAAGACCTAATAAATATAGTTCTAAAAAAGAAGAAAAATTATGCGCCTATAATAGTGGTCAATATAAAGAAAAAGGATAAAGAAGTAGTATAGACTCAGAAGTTTTAGCAGTAGTTTATGGTCTAAATAGTTTTAGGATCTATATAATTAATAAACCAGAAGTACTAATTAGAACAGACTGTGAAGCCATTGTAAAATGTTATCAAAAAATAGCAGGAAAACATAGCAGTACTAGAAGATGGTTAAATTTTTTAAATGAGACTTCCATTTACAATCTAAAGTTTGAACATATTAAAGGAATAGAAAATGATTTAGCTGATCAATTAAGTAGACTCAAGATAAAGATTTGATGTAATACTTTTCTTTTTAGCATGGATACAGGAAAAGGAAAAGACAAAGTGACAGCAAACTCATCTTCAGACTCATATTTACAAGCTTTCCTTAAGCAAACACATTTTAAACCTCTCAGTGGTCCGGACGGTCTAAGAAACAAGCTTTTTGATAGACTGTTTTTTGGAACACAAAGTCTAATAGTTTATGCTGACTCTAATTTAACTTTCAGACAAAACAAAAGATTGGTTACAGACAAATCACAAAAATGTCATATAGACAATTTGTGGATTACTTATAATAAAATTCCAAGAGACAATCCTTATTTCATATCTGTTTCAAATGCTTTAACTCATTATTTTACAGAAAGAAATCAAGAAAAGAATTTTAAATTTTATACTGTCACAGGAGGAAAGAAGACAGGTGTTTTTCAGACATGGAAACAAGTTGTGGAGGTTATTACTGATTTTCCTATCCCTATATACAAAGGATTTAATAATTTCCATGAAGCTTTAGAATTTTCTAAAAAAACATAGGACCAAATTTCTATATTGCACCGGAACTCAAAGATCCAAATAGCCAAAATATTCCATACATTATTCCAGAAAATAAAAGACAGATCAATTTTTGTGATCATTGTGAGACCATGTCTATAGCCTTCAAAAACCTAAATACCAACAATGATGCCTTAACCAAAGAAAAGTAACAGTTAATCAGACAGAACCAACTATTACAGGACCAAATTTATATCCTTCAAGACACTTTAAGGCAAACTCAAATTTCTCTCCAAGCCTCGAGTTCTCCATATCCTAAAATGGATGAAATTGGTGTACATTCCCCTCTGAATGTAGAAAGATCCACTGCACTGGATAAAAGTGTAGCTAGTCCGGTTCAAACGGCAACCGGTAAAGACACATCAAGTCTGTTAATAGCTGACACTTTGCCAAAAAGTGTAAGAAGGCTACCAGCTAGTTTTACTTTACAGACTCCATCCAAAGACAAAAATATAAGTTCAAGTTCAAGATCAGCTAGAGGTTTCAAATTAAACAGAAGAACTGGTAAGAAAGAAATTAATAATATAAGGGACATGATTAGCAATACAGTCAGACAATTCCTACAAGAAGAAAGAAAAGAGATGGTTAATCCACTAAGTCCCAATAGTCCAAGATGTCCAAGTTCACCAAGCCAATTGTATGTAGTAGAATTTGCCCAAGACCAAAATACAGATAACAACTCAGTAGAAACTTTTGATACTATAGCATTACATAACCTGGACACATAAGTCAGAAATCAACCAAGACACAAGACAAATAACAACAACTTTCAGATCAAATCAAGGATTACCAGACAATACAAGATATTCTATACAGAAGCAAACAAAGGCAAAAAGACAAAATACAACTGGAATGAGTTTTCTTAGCAAACGCAATAACAGACGGAAAGAGACATATACCAAACCTTGGTATAAGGCCAAAGATTGAAAGAGACACACAACAAACTTTTATCTTCGAATATAATGGAAGAAAATGACACACTGATAATGACAGATATCAACAAACAAAGTCAGTTCACACCACGTGACGATGGGGCCCAAAACGAAGCACCCGACGAGGTTTAATTGGCAATGTTTGAAGGGAATCTTTTAATCCTTATATTTGAAGTCCATATTTGAAGTCCGAGAGCCTATATAAATACTCCCATTTCTTATTAATAAAGACAGAAGAAAATAGCAGAACAGAATTAGTCGGGGCACTTACGAAATTCACTGGGTGCAAACAATTTCTGAGGGCCATCAGACTAGGTAAAACCTGAATTAACCGTCGTGCACTTATGAAAAACTCCTTGTTCAGGGCCTGTGCACACCCAAAATTAGTCAGGGCTCTAAGAGACTCGGACACCCGGTGCAAATAAAAAAATATAATTAATTACGTACACAATATTCCTTGTTTCTAAATAACTTGTGAATGTTGAAGATTCTTCCTAATGATATAGTGTGAATAGTCTTTTTTTTTACTTTAACGCTATTGTGTTAGTACTAATATGAATAAGAATAAAATCACTATGTAGTACAAGTATGATCACAACTGAGTGAATATAAAAAAAGGAGGAGAGTTAGTTCAAATCCTCACTAAGGATTAATTTGCACCTACTCTCATTTTTTTTTATTTTAATACTATTGTGATCGTACTGGATCATAAAAAATGATTCTTTGAATCTTAAAACTACATTACATGAGTTATTTAGAAGAAGGATATGTCTATGAGAATGTGTATTTGACTACAGACCACTGAACAAAGTGATAGTCAAGAACAAGTATCATCTCCCTAGAATTGATGATATTTGGCCAGCTTCAGGGTGCAGTCATGTTTTTCAAGATTGATTTGAGATCCAAATATCACCAGTTGAGTATCAAGGTTTCTGACATCCCTAAAACAGCTTTCTGATTGAGGTATCGACACTACAAGTTCCTTTTTATATCATTTGGGCTAACTAATGCCCCAACAACATTTATGGAGTTGATGAATGGTGTCTTTCGAACATTACATGAGTTATTTACATTCTAAAGCTTTGCATCCATATTATTATACAAGCATGATCACAATTGAGTGTTAAGTATAAGAAGCGAGGTGAATCAGTTCAAAACCTATGGACTAAGGATTAATTTGTGCTTACTCTCGTCATTTTTGGTTTCATTTAACACTCATTTGTTATTGATTGTATTCATATGTAAATATGAGTACAAACATACGTCGTTTTATATGACAAGATTTAATTGAACTTTAAGTATGTTATTTGCTAGACCAACAAATCTGTACATCTATGTGCCACAAACAAAATGGATGAAGTAATTGACTATGATTTAAAAGGGTTTCATGATAAATTTAATTAAAGAATTCAATTATTCATACTATATTATTAGGAAGAATCTTCAAATTTTCCAACTACATTCCAAGTTATTTAGAAACAAGGAATAGTGTTTAAGTAATTACGTTTCTAGTAAAGATATTAAATATATTGTTTTATTTTGATAAGGTAAACGATATTAAGGATTTTTACTCATGTTAGTTTTTTGAGTATGATCATAATTGGATGTTATTGTAAAAGAAATGATGAGAGTGAGTTCAAATCCTTAAAAATACTAAGGATTGACATTGACTTATTCTCGTCAATATTTTTTATTTTACGCTATTGTGATCATATTGATGTGAAAATTTTGAGTATAATCACTATGGATTACAAGTATGATTACAATTGAGTGGCTATAAAAAGAACGACAAGGTTAGTTCAAATCCTTAATATTACTAAGGATTAATTTGCACTTACTCTCAATTTTTTTCTTTCATTTAATACTATTGTGATCGTATTGGGTCCTAATAATATGATTCTTTGAATCTTCAAATTTTATACATGAATTATTTGATAGAGTTTAATAGTTAATTACTTTTCTAGCATAGATACTAGATAATTTTCTTAGAAATGGTAAAAGATTCTATGGATTTGTAATCTTATATTAATATGCGAGTATGATCCCAATTCAGTGTTAAAAGGTCTGAGGATTAATATTCTTAAACTCTTGTCATATTTTGTTGCATTTAATGCTCAATTGTTATTGATCATACTCATATGTAAATATGAGTACAGTCACTATGAGTTTAGGTCATGTTCTATGACAAGATTTAATTCGAAATTGTTTATGTTACATAAAAAACTAACAAAATCTATCAATGTAAGTGCTAGAAACAAAATGGATGAAGTAATTGAATCAATGATTGAGATGAGTTGTATGATAAATTTGATCAAAGAATTCCATTCTTCACACTATATCATTAGGAAGAGAATCTTTGAATCTTCAAACTATATTCACGAGCTATTTAGAAACAAGGACTATTGTTTTCGTAAACTTTTATATTTCTAGTTAAGACATTAAAAATTTCTTTTGTATTGATAGGGTAAAAGATACTAAGGATTTTTACTCATTAATATACCAGTATGATTCCAATTGATTGATATAGTAAAAAGAAATGACGAGAGTTAGTTCAAATCCTTAAAAGTACTAAGGATTCATATTCACATACTCTCGTTATTTTTTTTTCATTTACTTTTAATATTATTGTGATGGTACTGATATGTGAATATGACTACAATCACTACAAAGTACAAGTATGATGTAATTGGGTGATTATAAAAAGATGACAAGAGTTAGTGTAAGTGCTTAATATTACTAAGGAATAATTTGCACCTACTCTCATTTGTTTTTTCTTTTAATACTATTGTAATCGTATTGGATCTTAATAAAATGATTCTTTGGATCTTCAAACTGCATACATGAGTTAATTAGAATAAAGAAATAGAGTTAAAGTAATTAATTACATTTTTAGTATAGGTACTAAAGAATATTTTTTAATATGGTAAAAGATTCTAAGGATTTGTAGTCTTCTTAATAGAACTATGATCACAATTGAGTGTTAAAATTTAAAAAAATGATGAGGGTTGCCTTTCCTATGTGGTTTGTGAGCTATTGTATAGGAGCGGGGCTTTATCTTATACGCGCGCACCCAAAAGGGTAGCGGTTGTGGGTTTCCTTTGTCATCAAAATGATGTCAGTTAGTTCAAAACCTTAAAAGGACGTAAGGATTACTTTGTGGTGACACTCGTTATTTTTTTAAATATTTATTGCTCAATTGTTATTGGTTGTACTCATGTGTAAATATGAGTACAATCACTACGAGCATAGGTTGTGTTATATATTTACGTTACTTAAAAGAAAAAGAAATCAAGAAATGGAAGTGCTGGACACAAAACGGATAAAGTGATTGAGTCAAAGATTGAAAAGGGTTGTATCATAAATTTGACTAAAAAGAATTCTATTCTTCATAAATTTGTTTAGGTGATTAATATTTTAAGTAAAGATATTAAATATACTTTTTTGTTTTGATAATTGAGTTTTACTGTAAAAGAAATGATGAGAGTTAGTTCAAATCCTGAAATTTAGGTCCTATAACCCACCAAGACTCTATTTAAGCAACCCTAATTAAACTTGAATAAATATAGGAACCTACTTAACAGAACCTAACACTAGTTCTACCAAACTACTCATATTTCGCTTTAGTTGTTCCTACTTTTTTTAATCACTATTTAACAGTGTGATCAGAAATGAGTGATTATAAAAATTATGAGAGATAGTTCAATTCCTTAATACTACTAAGGATTAGTCTGCACCCACTCTCCCTAGTTTTTTTTCTTTCGTTTAATACTATTGTGTGTCATGTCCTGGGAGAGTACCCTAGACGTGGCCGACACTCAGAGACTATTGCTAGTCCCCAAGCGAACCACTTGACCTCATCACATCCATTCAAGCAATAAATAACACATCAACGGAAGACTTAAAATAAATAGGAAGTGGACAACCTCAATATTCGAAGAATCAAATCAAGTAAATGGGCTAGTATGAAAAGAACTAGCTCAAATCAATATCCAATCAACAAATCGACTCTAGTCTATGAAGCCTCTATCAACTAGTCAATGGTGCCAATGACAAGTTCATGGCTACCTCAAATCAAAATGAAATAAAGTACTAACTCAAATTAGATGAAAATATAAATGAGTATCCTCCGGAAAGCAAGGAGGTCTCACTAATCAGTTGAGATGCGAATAGATCCTCAATGGCACGCCTGTCGATGATCTCTAATACTTGTCTCTGCATCAAAAAATGATGCAGTCCAATTGGACGTCATTACGTGGAATGTATGAGTATGTAAAATGACTGAATAAAATAGATATAGGTAGAACAATAATTAACATAGAAAATACTCAATCATAATGTCAAATGTCCATCTTAAGCAAGAATAAAGAGTAGAAAATGACCCATCATAGACTATCCAATCAATTCAATCCAATCAGAATACTATCAGTATGGAACCTATCTGAGAGTTTCTCTTATCCGAAAATAATTACTTATAAGCCAGTGATCGTACAACAATCTTGTTGATGTTGCCATAACTGTTCGATACCTTGTCAGGGTATGAACAAATTGAATTCATAATGAATCTAGTTAACCAATTAAGTCCTATTGTTTCAGGACAGTGAGATGGGGACATGTTCGACTTTAACGGACTTAGTCTACAAAATAGGGACGTGTCCGACTTTAACAGACTTAGCCCACTGCTATGCTTGACGACGTAGTTATTGAGTTCTAGTGAGACTTACTCTCACTCAATTCGGTATTCGATACTCTTCCCAAGACTAAGTTCTCATAAAATAATTAATTCCAATCAAAAAATCAGTGAGTTTATTAATGGGCTCTTTCACTTCATCAGCTCTATCAAATTAATATTTCAACAATTCACCTAATCAACCATATCAATCTTTTAAGAGTGTATTAGACAATTATGTATGAGGACTTTCAACTTAGAGCAATCTTTTAGAGTTTAATTATGAAGACTCCTAGAACCATCAAGTTCCATCAACCTAGCATCATGCTCACATCTAAATCACAATCACATTCACATTTATGTTATCAAGTCTCTAGAATCCCTAGGTTCTTTCATGTAATTCTTGGATGAAGTAAAAAGTAGGGTTTATAAAATAACTTGTATAAAAATACTCATTCAGTAAAATAAGTCCATGATGATCATCAAGCATGTGAAAATATATAGAATATGTAGTTTACAAAAACTCTTCAAAGAAGCATGCATGGAGACTCAATTCTCTCAAAATCTTGTTATCATCATCAGTAAGGGAACATGGGACAACAATTCCATGCTTTAAGTTAGCCTTATATACCTGGAAATTTAGATATTTGAAGAACTTTGAAGAACCCACTTGATTCTCTTGAAATCCTAGCTTTTTTCCCTTCTTGGAACCTTGTTTAAAGTCTTGGAGGATGTTTTGAACGTAGAAGGACAAATTAGATATGTTTAGGGGAGGTATAAAAAAGTTGAGTCTAGGCTTTAAAAGGGTGGGAAAAGACCAAAATAACTCTTTAGAAAAAGCTGAAAAAAGTCATCCACGAAACCCTTTATGGCCCATGGAACGTTCCATGACTCGTGGGTCACTTCCGTAAACTTTTAGGCACATTTTTGAAGCTACTAGAACTTTTCACGAGACTTATTCACGACCCGTAAAAGAATTTATGACCCGTAGATGGATTCGTGAAGTCTGGAGCTAAAATTTGACTTTCTGGACCTTTCCACGAAATCTAACCTTACGGGTCGTATATCAATTCACGACCTGTATATGATTTCGTGAAACCACCCTGCTCTTGCAGTGTTCAGTAAAACGGCCATAACTGTTGACTTTGAACTCCAAATGAGGTGAAACCAGTTGCATTGGAAATCTAATTCAAAGAGATTTAATTTGATAGGTCATGGGTCATTAAATTCTTTGTGCACTAAGAGTTATGATCATTTAAAGTCAACCCTTGCATAATCTATTACTATAAACTCAATTTATAGGAATGTTTTGAATTCGTCTAAGTGCTAAGAGTCTCTTATGACCCTAATACACTTTTCATATGTAAGAATGAGTCTCGAAACATAAGTACATGTGGGGATAGAGTTACGGGGTGTCACATTGTGATTGTACCGGATTATAAGAATATGATTCTTTGAATCTTGAATCTGCACACACGAGTTATCTAGAATCAAGGAACAACATGTAATTAGTTGATTACATTTCTAGTGTAAATACTAAAGATTTTTTTATATGGTAAAATATTCCAAGGAGTTGACCCGTATTAATATATACAAGTATGAGTACAATTCAGTGTTCATTAAAATATACGAAATGAGGAGAAATTCAAAATTTTAAATGGACTAAAGATTAATTTGTGTCAACTCTTGTCATTTTGTTTTATTTAACACCCAATTGTTATTGATCGTACTTATATATAAATATGAGTACAATTACTTCAAGCACATATCGTGTTAGATGACAAAATTGACAAATCGATCGATAAATGTAAGTGCTTGAAACAAAATGGGTGAAGTAATTGAATCAAGGTTTAAAAGGGTTTTCTAATAAATTTGATTAAAGAATTCGATTCTTCACACTATATCATTAGCGAGTATCTTTGAATCTTAAAACTGTATTTACGAGTTATTTAGGAGTATTGTTTAAGTAATAAATTATATTTTTAGTAAAGATATTAACTTTTTTGTTTTGATAAGTTAAAACATATGAAGGATTTGTACTCATATTAATATATGAGTATTATCTCAACTGAGTATTATTGTAAAAGAAAACACGAGAGGTAGTTTAAATCCTTAAAAATAGTAAGGATTATTTTGCTTACTCTTGGCAATTTATTTTTAAAAAACTTTTAATGCTATGTGACTGTACTGATATATATGAATACGAGCACAATCACTGCGGTCTTAGGTTATGTTAGATGGCAAGTGTTAATTTTTATTTATGTTAGTTAAAAGTCACACAAACCTTATAATGACCCATTAAGTTATTTTGAGATATAGAGTTGTGTATGTTATAAAAAGATTTATCTTATGAATTTTAAAGAGTTTTTTTAATTATTCGATAATTTTCATTATTTAGTTGATGAATAATTTTAGATAATTAAAATTAATAGTGGTCTAAAGTGATAATTTAGTTGATATCCTATAATATTATTCCATATTTATTAAAAATAGGTTAATAGGATTTATCAATTTTAGTAAAATAATAATAATAAATTAGTAAAAAATAAAAGCTAAAAGAAAAAGAAAAAGAAAGCTAAAATAGAAAAAAAAAATTAAAAAAATATAAAAGAGGGGTTGAAGGGCTAACGCCCCACAACCAAAAGAAAAACAAAAAACAAGCAAGAACGAATGGCAAAATGCAGTAGAGGAAAAGAAAAGGAGGAAGAAAAAGAAAGGGAAAAAGGAAGAGAAAAATTGTAATTTTCGTCCCAAAATATCAAGGTAATTATCCTCGTCTTTTCGATTAAACTTTCATGAGATTATGAATAGATTTTTAGGGTAGAAACGTGAACAATTTATGAAAATATAGCCCTAGGTTCTTAGAATAGAATCTTGATTTGGGGTTGAATAACGATCCATTTTAGCTGAAATTTGACATGTAAGTTTTTCTAATTATGGGTAAATATAATCAGAAGAAAATTTTCAGATTTGAATTTGGGGGCTCGGGGTCACTTTTTTTATACGATTTTTGAGTCAAAAATAAATATAGCAATATGGATGTCATTGGATTCATTTTCTTATGAAGATTATGTATTTGATAGATTTGACACATTTTGAGACATTGAAGAACAGAGAAGTATTGGTGGACTAGCTAACTTGATTTCGGTTCTTCAATTGAGGTAGGTTATGATTTATTCTGTATGATAGAAAGACGCTTAATAGTGATTGATATGTATTGAGTGATGTCGTGAAGTTTTCTGTGCATTTAATCATTGTGATTTACATGATTGATATATTGTTGTGATTGGTCTGAAATTCCAAGGCCATGAAATTCATAATCTTGAACTAGTCTTATCAAAGTGATGCCTTGAATAAAGAAGGCTTGATGAAATATTATTAATGAAGTGGAAAATAATGATAAAGAATGATGAATTAAATATAATTAGATCGGGTGTCATGTTCCGACATGGTATAATTGGATGGGTGTCACGTTCTGACACGATAAAATTGGATTGAGTGTCCCGTTCTGACACGGTATAATTGGATCGGGTGTCATGTTTTGACACGAATATTATGGGATTAGGTGTCACGTTCATGCATAATATAATTGGATCCGATGTCACGTTTCGACAAGGTATTATGGGATCAAGTGCCATGTTCCGACACAATAATATTAAAGGAAAATATATTGAAGTGACTTAATATACTCAATCTCAAATAACTCATCTCCCAAAAGAAGTGTGGTGTGGAGGCTTGAGTCCTAATGTTTTTTCTTGATATTGTTGTCTAATTTCGTACCTGTTTTATAATGTTGTCACTTGTACTTGTTGCTTGTAACCTGTTAAATGTTATAGTTGACTTCCTAATATTATATTATGTATATCGATTTCTATTTGGAGTCCACTGATGTTACTTACTCAGTACATGTGGCTCGTACTGACTCCTACTTGTAATTTTCTTTGTTTTGCATTTGTGGATTGCAGCAAGTGTTCCATTGACTTTGGATCACCCTCAGCTCTAGTCAATTGTCGGTATATCAGATTTTAGGGTGAGCTAACTTTCTAGCTCGTGTTGTGGATTCTATCAGTCAAGGCATGATGTCCTTAGTTTTCAGACATAAACTATTTTATTTCTCTATTTTGGTGTGGCAACTCTTAGACTTAGTATTTGACATTAGATGTCCTTGATGTGATGACTTTCAAGTTTTGAGGAATGTATGTAATAAAATTAGTGGGTTTTGTTATTTCTTATATTATAAGTTGAACTGCTAATATAGGTTGGGATTATATCGTTGGTTCACCCACTTAGGAGGGTAAGTGTTGGTGCAACTCACGATCCATTTTGGGTCATGACAAACTTAGTATCAAAGTTTTAGGTTTATTGATCTCATCACATAAGGAAAGGTCTGGTAAAGTCTTGCGAAATAGTATGGGGATGCCCTTACATTTCTTCGAGAGGCTGTGGGACCTTAATAAAACTCCCTTCTTTATTTATTTCATGTTATTACTTGAATCCAATTGGTATCTAGGTGATTCCAATTGATATCTAGGTGATGACAATTGATATCTGATCTTATTCAACCTCTTTCGCAATGATTAGAACTAAAGCAACATGTAACTATTTTAGCTTCTCATATAGATGCGTTCTTGGACACAAACAAATTTTCTCAATTGAACATATGCCTTGATGACTAGTGACGAACATGATCTCTTCGCTAAGATCTTCAAGTTGAATTTCTTGATCTTCAGGGATATTAAATCAAAGGATGCTTATGATTTGTAATGAGTTACCTTCAGATAAAGTATGGAGAAAGTAAAGAGATTGCATCAGGCTTGAGAGGAGCCACCTAGCATGCTTAAGTTTATCGATCTGAAATAATGCACTCCTATTCACGTGAATCATGCATTTGAGCTATAGCAAGATATGATGTACTTCCAGAATCTGTTCTTCGAACCATTCTTTAGATGTTATCCTTGAGAAGGTGATTAAGTTATGCCCATAAATACTTAGTAGTATTTGATCCCCCTAGAGAGAAAGGGATTGAAGACTTTTATAAATGATAAGTGATAGAATAATCCTAGAGTTAGAAGGATATATAGAACATGAAGAGTAGGAATACTAGATGAGTAAAGTAGGTAGTTAAGAGTCATGTGGTGATCAGTTAAGAGATAGGGTGATAAGTCAATTCCCTTATGAGTTTTGGTTAAAAAGTAGTAAGTATCATCTAACTCTCATTATAGAGGGTAGAAGAAGAGTTGTTAGTTAGTATAAGATGAGGTACACTCAGATAAAAATGGAGTTGATGTTAACATGGTATTGCATTAGTAACAAGAAAAGCAAGTATAGGTGTTGAATAGAAGAAGGGCATAGGGTGGTATATTTAAACTAGACTCATGATTCTGAAAGAAGAGTCACATGAGATTTATAGAGTTATGAACTTAGCTAGGTAAGGCGGTATAATGGATAAGATAGATACTACTTAACTTATTAAAAAGAGTATGATAAAAGACTATACTTAAATATACCTTGAGATAAAGGTTTATTCTTATCATGAGATTTAGTGGTTTAACATTTCTTGAATTTATCTAATAGTTTAGAGTTAGT
>JBCEWC010002147.1:0-36138 GCA_038996855.1 Solanum aculeatissimum
TTTTATTTTTTCGAAAAAATTGATTTTTCTTTGAAATTAATTGATTTTTTCTCGAAGAGCCATTTTTTGCTAAAACAGGAATACGTTAATTTTTTTTATGGGAATATGTGAATTTGTATTAACTAGCCTGATTTATGATTAAAGAGTTAATCCCTCTTTTTCAGCAAGAATACAATAGTTTTTTATGAAAAATAGGCAAATTGACATTAATTAACTTCATTTATGGAAGACAACTATTACTTTTATAGTGTATCGAAACTTGCTTTCAAAGTATCAAAAAGTGTTGATTTCCAAGGGATTTTGATAATTTTAGAAAAAGTAGGGACAAATTAAAATTTGTTCTTTACACAATGAAATTTGTGTAACTTAACCAAGAAATAATGAGTAAAAATTTCCACTACATTCAAGCTCAAAGAGCTTTACGGTTAACTTGCTCAGGAGATTGGTACAAATAGGATGGCCTTTTAACACGTGACATGCATGGGGATTTCGCGTAATAGATATAGTAAAAAGAGAAATATAATTCTAAAATTGGAACTTGGATAAAAATGATAAATATATTAAAGACAGAAATTTTTATGTTTTTCTAAAAGTACACGAGTAAAGGATGAAAAAGGCAAAGTTATTGGGGGGAAAATAACAATGGACAAATAAAATTTATGTGAGTTGCAAGGCATTAAAGCTTTTTCCTTTTCTTATTACTCAATTTATTCTAATTTATTTGTCTATCAGGTTTTCACTTGGCATGAAATTTAAAAAGTAAAAATGACTTTTGACTCTCGTTTTTTAAACTAAAGATACGTAGAATTTATTAAAATGTCCTTCAATCTTGTGGTTTTAAAACATGTCATGTCAAAAATTAAAAATTAAATAGTTGCCAAAAAATAAAATAGACATTTTTTATTATGGATTAAAAAGGAAAATAGGATGAACAAATTGAAATAGGTGAGTATTATTATTTTCCCTCTGTGGGTTGTTCGGCAGAGCACACAAGGATGGTACTAATTATGATGTATTAGTAATGTTGAGACTCATTATGTTGAGAATATTTCTTGTCTATTATTTGATTTGGTATACTAAGAGTTATTTTATCCTTAGCTATATTTATTTATGCATTAATAGGTCTTGTATTACTAATACCGTAATTTGTTATGTAGTAATTATAATCAACTGAAAAATTTATTAAATTAAAAAAATATATCATCAGTGTTGAGGAATGAAATTAAGAGTTAGTTAATATTCTGTTAAGAATCAAATATAAATTAAGCTGTCAAGTACCTCATTCAACTAACTCTACATATATACATGTAGTAACTAATTATCACACTTACAATGAATAATACCGCTTACACATTCTCATCTTATCTTTGTAGTTCTTTCTTTCTCTGGTTGTAATTCTTCTTCTTCATTCCTCTTGTTATTCGTGATCAAGAGTTCTTAATCAATGGACTTCACTTAGTTCTTCATGGTATCAGAGCGATCTCTTGAATCAAATTAGTTGAGCACACTTCTTTCATATCAAGAATTGAAAGTTCTTGCAACTTCTTCATCATAAACATCAGATTCAATCTTACATGCGCAAACACCAACTTCAGGAATATGTCTGCAGAAAGAAATTAATAGTGGTGGATTTACAAGTAGAATTAGGCTTGACAGTTCCTCTCAATGGCCAAACAGGTGTGGGAAATCATAAATCTACAAATCTCTTTCAAGCATCAATGGATCACAAATCATCTCTTGTACTTGGCTACAACTGATGTAAGTGGCATTACCATCATCTCTTTTCAATTAAAAGGAAGTGAAAATTACATCTTATGAAGTAAATCTATGAGAATTGCCGTTTTAGGTAGAAATAAGTTGGAGATGGTTAATGATTCATGTAAAAAAGAGTGTTTTCCAGCTAAGCTATGGGGTCAATGGGAGAAAGTGAATGCAATAGTATTATCTTGGCTTATGAACTCTGTAGCCAATAATTAACTTGATTGGGAGTGTAGTTTATGCATTAGATACAAATGCAGTATGGAAAGATCTAAGGGAAAAATTTAATAAAATTGATGCTTCAAGAACCTTTAACCTACATCAAGAAATATCGCAAATAACTCAGGGCATACAATCTGTGTCTGCTTATTAGTCAAAGTTGAAAGCACTCTGGGATGAATTTGAATCCATAGTCCTCACCCACCCCCATCTTCGCCCCCACATATAACTCTGAAAAGTCAAAAGAGTTCTTGATATGTCTATAGAGACAAAAATTGTATCAATTTTTAATGGGGCTTAATGAAACTTATTCGCAAGCACGAAGCCAATTATATTAATGACTCCTTTTCTTATGGTGAATCAAACCTATTTTATGATAGTAAGTGATGAAAGTTAAAAAGCGGTAGAACAGTCGATTGACTCTGCAAGCTTGCTAGGAATGACACCTGGAATTATAGATTCAACTATGTACACTAGGGTTGGAAGTCACAAGGAAAAAATGAGATATAATTTCAACTACAATCCAAATGATGTGTGTGATCACTATAAACTAAAGGGTCACTACAAAAGGGACTGTTGTAAACTAGTTGGTCTCCCAAAGTTTGCTGAACATAAGAGGATAGACAACAAGCCTTATGAATCCAAATACAAATCAAAGAGAGTAGGACCTAGTGCTCACAATGCGGTGGCTGAAGATTGCAATCCATCAGGACAGTCTGGACAACCTTAGATAGGTGTTGGTCAAAGTCAGAATCAAACTCTAGTGTATCAAGAGGATTTAGTGTTACAAGCTACAAAAGGTTCTAACTCAGAACAATGTACTGATGCTTCCACATTAGCAGAACTAACATGGCTAATTGGTGTGATAAAAGATCTTGGAATTAGTACATTCAACTTCCAGTTATCATATACAGTGATAGCAAGATTGCTTTACAAATGGCTACTAATTCAGTCTATCGTGAAAGAACAAAGCATATCGAAATTGACTGTTATTTTGTAAGAGAGAAAATTTAGCAAGAATTGGTGAAAACTGAGTATATACCAACCCAAGATCATTTTGCTGATGCCCTAACCAAAATCCTAACTCGAGTTCAACATGAATGCTTCAGTTCCAAACTTGGCATGTTGAACATCTTCACATACCATGTTTGAGGAGGAGGGTTGAGGAATGAAATTACAAGTTAGTTAATATTCTATTAAGAATCAGTTATAGGCTAAGTTGTCAAGTACCTTAGACTTACAACTTATACATTCTCATCTTGTCGATCTCTGTAATTCTTCTTCATTCTCCTTTTTCATGATCAAGAGTTCTTAATCAATGAATTAACTCCACTTAATTCTTCGATAAGTATTAAGTTTAATGTGCACATGTTTATCAATACTGAAAAATAGTCTATGTTTGGTCAATACTTCAAAGTTAAAATGTCTATTTCATGGTGATAGAGAAATAGAAGGTGAAAAAAATACATGTGGAAGAGTACAATTGAATTTGGAGCCCATTGACACTGCAAAAGTCCGTGAACCAATGAACAGTGATAACAACATTATTCTTCACGTAATAATATTACTCCAATAAATTGTGATGCTGACACTTTTGACAAAGACACATTTTTGGAAAAGAACATTTTCATACAGTAACCAATTTGGATTTCTCTCCCACCCTTCAAACTAGTCACTTATCATTACTATACAATAAATAATTATTGGGTATCATATTAATTTCAATTAAATAAATTTATATATATACTTGGCTCGAACTGTCAATTGAACTTTTCTACTCATAACTTTGCCAATTGTACAGTACTTAATCTCAATTGAAATAGTCAAACTAATGTGGCATTAAATGTTAAGTTGGACAAATGCGTAAAAATCACGTATATTAAAAGTGTGGATGGATAGTTTTCATTTAAAATATAATTAAAATAAAGGAAAAAAGATTTAAAAAATTAAAAGTACGAGGAAAAACACCCTTCGTATTTTTTTGAACAAAAAAGAGGCCATTTATCGCCTTGCCTCTACCATGACCACTACTTTTCTCAAGTTTTTCTATTTTCTCATCTTTTTTAAATATTTCTTTTTATAGCGGCTATCCTTTGGTACAGACAATAAACTCTCGCTCGTATGTAATAGCTCGCAAATCACGTAGGAAAGACAACTTGCACTAGGCAAGTCTGGTGTGACGAGCTCAACCTAGAAGACAAACTCCTTACTTTAGCTGTCAAGAGATTTTTGAACTTGAGACCTCCAACATAGAAGCCTCAAGCCGAAACCAAAAGGGTACTTCATAATGACATTAAAGACACTCAAAATCTCACTTCTTCACCTATTTTCTTGTAAATTACATTTTTCTTTGTGAAAATAAAAATATACACATAGAAAAATAGATTATTTTGTTTTTGAAAAGGAACGAAGGATAAGAATTTCTTAGTAGAGTAATTGTTTGCTTGTTTTTTCTAGCTTTTTGAATTGAACTTATGATCATTACTCATATAATTGATTAATTGTTTTTACATGAGAAAGTATAATGGTCTTCCAAGTCATTCTGTCGATCTTTATTTTTTATAAATTTTTTATTTTAATTTTTTATGTGACATGTTTACGACCACAAGATCAAATGACATTTTCATACATTCTGTCTATTTTACTTTCTTAAACATTATGTCAAGTGAAAATCAAACAAATAAATTAAAATATAGTGAATGCTAATATTAATAATGTTGAGCCATACATTGTTATCATCATAAGCGAGATCAAAATCTCAATTTTATGAATTTTAAAGTTTAGGATAGCTACGTTGTGTTTTAGTAATTGAGTTCTAAATATGTTTTTTTATACACATATAGGGTTTATTGACCATGTGAAATGAAAACTTGACTTAAAATCACGATATTAATGATATGAGATAGTGTTGAGATTTTGTTTGGACATGCAAGTTGTATTTTTGAGTTATATTTTTTTTTATCATAAATAATAAAAAATCAGAAGTTGTAACTATCAAAATTGTCCAATTCTTTATCCAATCTTACCAAATAAACAAAAATTGATAACAAAAATATAAAACACCATCACAAAGCTATTCTTAAAACATATAGTAATATTTATTAATTGAACTTTAGTTTAATAAAAAAGAAAAATTGAACATAAATTATAGTGTACTACTCTTTAATATAATCCTTCCACATAGTACGAACAATCCAATCACTTAAGCATGCATTTCTCGAGTAGATGATTGTGAAGACAAACCAACATTGTTTCTTTGAATTGTTTTTTGGTCGATATCATTAATAGCTATATAATCATGTTTATTCCATAAATATTTCATCACTTTTTTGATATAATTTTCGCAAAAAATGACGTGACATCGCACAAACTATGACAACTATCACTTGTGTGTCAATAGCATAATGGTTCATGAATATTCTGAAATCATATTTTTTTTCTTCAAGCTGCTGAAATTAGCAGGGGGTGTAATTTAAAGTTACCATGTGTTGAAAATGAAAATTTGGTAATTGCAAAAGTAATAATGCCATTTATAAATTTTACTTACATATGAAATAAATTAAAATGGTTGATAGATATAAAAAGATGATTTTTTTTTTGTATAAAATAGAAACTCGTGGGTAAATTTATATACTTGAAAGGTGAGAAATCAAGTTTTTTCGAAATGTTGAAATTACATTTTAAAATCGTACGTTCAAATACTAATTTTATTTTATAATTTCAAATTAGAAGATGAAATCACATGTTCAAAGACCGACACATAAATAGATTTTTTTTTTTAAAAAAAAGGAATGAAGGATACGAATTTTATTTAAGAACTGCCTAGTAATTGTTTGCCCATTTTTTTTCTAGCTTTTTAAATTGAATTTATGATCATTGCTTATAATCGATTAATTGTTTTTAACCTGAGAAATTATAAGGGTGTGGAGAAGGAAGATGAGAGAGGTGGAAGAGTGTGGTGTTATAGTATATCAACATTGCTACTTCAAGTTTTTTTTATATCAATATCATTAATAACTATATCATCATATTATAATATTCTACGAATATTTTATCACTTCTATGATATTCTCGCGAAAAAAAATGAAGTGACATTGCACAAACTATGACAACTGTCACTTGTGTTTCAATTGCATAATGGTTCATGACATAAACATTCTGAAATCTTTTTTTCTTCCAAGCTACTGAAATTAACAGGGTGTAATTTAAAGTTACCATGTGTTACGAAAATGGAAATTGGTAAGAGTAACAATGCCAACTATAAATTTTGTTTACATATGAAACAAATTAAATCACTGATAAATTACTATTTTTTTCGTTTCATAATTTCAAAATCGTACGTTCAAATGCTTATCGATTTCATTTTATGATTCGAAATCAGATAAAATCACATATTCAAAGGACAGATAAATTTTGATGTCATGATTTCCATAGATTTGGTATTGAAGTAAAAGATAGGGGCCTGGTAGGGGTATACTGTAGCATGGAAAACAAAAGTAAGAAGTGACTCATCATAATGTAATTGTACTAAGGTACCATCAAAAGAGTGTCCAGAATCCAAGAAGCCTATGAAATGTTCCTTTCAAGTATGCAAAAAAGAGAAAAAAATATGAAAGGCAGGTTAAAAAAGTCATATTCTCTCTCTCTATTATGTTGCCCTTTCTGACTGATATAATAGCTCATGCATGCATGGGTCAATCACTTGCTTCCAAATATTTCTACCTTTTGCTTTCCATTTCTATTCACTATTACTAGTCATTTCAACCAACCCTACTTTTTTTTCCCCTCTATATATATACACACACACTCCATGTCTGTTAAAGTGATCAACTATTGAGCTAGAGCATTATTATTTTTGGCATAGTTGTAGGTTCTAGATAATAAATAAGACATGGAGACAAAAAGTGATATTTTTAAAGATGGAGAAGAGGAAAAAAAGGAGTACTACTGTAGTTCTAGATCAGGTCTAGATTCTCTAGAAGAAGAGGAAATTAAGAGGAAAATATGTTGCCACTCTTTGTATGATCTTTTGGTTCAGACTCACTTGGATTGTTTGAAGGTATTTAATTATATTTATCAATTCTTCATCAAGGTTAACCTACCGCATATTATATATTTTTTATTTTTCTTCATCTTAGAAGAGTAAGAAATTAGGGTTGATTATGGTAACTCAGTTATTAACTAAGTTGCGACTTTTCACTTTTGAAGAATCCGACATGCTCCCTCCGAGCAACAAAGGTTATTAATTATCTCAGAAAAGTTATACCATTTCTTTTTTATTTTGTAATTTTCTTACAAAAAAGAGAAAAGAAAGTGATTTTCTGAGATAATAATCGTTTTTGTTAAGTAATCATCATACAAGAAAATTATACAAGTTGGATTAGTTACTGCTCTAATTAATAGTACAATTCTGGTGTGTGTTATAATTAATAGCAGGTTTGTTTGGGAATCAGTGAGATTGATCAAAAAGCTGAAGAAAAGTCATCAAAATATAAGAAAGTTATGTCACGCATAATGGATCATCAAGAAGAATTGAACAATAAGTTCAGTTCACTCACAATGGATCAACCAGCTGAACTGGACAACTTCATGGTAACAATGACTTTAATTTCTTCCCATTTTATGGACGGTATCTTATATATTCAGTAGTAGAGTCAGAATTTTCATTGATCCTGTCTATGCAGTGTGATTTTAATTTCTAGCTCCGCCGTTTTGTATCTTTGTAGTTATATGACTTGTTAATGTGATCTAATTGTATGTCAAATTATTTCTTATTGTATATAACCATATATAGTTTTAATTTTGTGATGTGGACAGGAAGCATATTGTGTGGCTCTAAGCAAGCTAAAAGAAGCAATGGAGGAACCTCATTTAGAGTCCATAAAGTTCATCAACCATATGTATTCTCAGCTCAGTGAACTCATGGAACTTCCTTCTAGTTCTCCTTCCACTCCATCTAATTTTGGTAACATTACTTCCATTTTTTTAACCAAATTAAGCACACACTTCATGATATATATAATTCAGATTACCAGTTATTTTGGTAAATGAAGAGGAACAGATTTTGATGTTGTAGTACCATTGTGGTACACGTTAAAAAGGGCAAAAAGGACAGGGTTTTTACATGAACATCCCCATATATACTGTATACACACTGTGTATTAATCATACAGCTCCCTCTTGTTGCCTACTACCTCCGTCCCATATTATATTGACATATTTTTATTAATATTTATCTCATATTATATGGACACTTACTAAATTAGGATAAAATTAATTATTTTTTTCTCATTTTACCCTCACCATTAATTAGTGTATTAATAGTTTTTTCTAACTTAATTTAATGTACATTGATATAAATAAAAGGGTAAAATGATAAAGTTCACTAGTGTATTAATGATTTTTTAATAATCGTGTAAAATGAAAAGTGTCTACATAATATGGGACAGAGGGAGTATTGACTTGACACAGAAATTAAGAAGTAACAAATGATAAAAATAATTTTATCAAATCACCCTTTGAATATAATAAATATAACATCTTGAAAAATGTAATAGGAAAATGATTATAATTAATGATAAGGGTAAATTAGAAATTATGTGTAAAATTGTCTCACGATTATTATTGAACATTTCAAAATAGTATAGTAGACAAGTAAAGATGGATGGAGGGAGCATCTCTTTATTCCTGTTTACATGATACAGTTTGAATTTCAAGAGTAAAATTTTTAAATGTAATTTATTCATATGTCCTTTAAATATTTTAAATTGTTAATTTCTATAAGACTAGGAGTACTTTTTATGTAATTCTTTGTTTTCCTAAATGCACGGTTAAAATAAAATAAGTTTTAACTCTCAAAACTTAAACTATGTCATATAAATCGAGATAAATGGGTTAAAAGTCCACATCTTTCCAATATCAACTTGGATTTTTGTACTTTAATAGACCAAGAAATTAGTGTCCAGCAATTAATACAAGATCCTAAAGAATCTGAAATTGTTTTATTTTTGTTTTGGTAGATGGGATGAAGGGCCATGGCAACAAATGAAATGTTGGCAGGAGGAAGCTAGCTCATAATTTAGTATCTTCTAATTGTATTTACTAATTAAGTTGCATGTATGGTGGAATTTTCTTTGTTATCTGGACTACCTAGTATCTTTTTATTTTAATTTATTTTATGTAACATTATGTTAATATTGAGGACTCCCAAACAGCTGGTCGAATTCATGATAATTAAGGGTTTGAGATGTTCTCATATGATTAAGATATATATGAAAAGCTTGGTGAGTTCAAGTCCTTGAGCATCTTGGATGATATATATAATTTTTCGACAAGGATGTCTGATTGATCATCTTGAACTATATATAGTTACGTCACTGATTAGCATGGGATTATAAAGTAGCCAAGATGAATATAATTTGGCTCAAGTTTGAACTTGTTATTATAAAGTAGCAAAATGAATATAATGTAGGAATGTCATGAGACGGTGGTTTAATTTAGCTCAAGTTGGAGAAGCTTGTTAATTAATTAAGTTATTATTTAATTATAGATTTAATCGAAACTTTTAAAAAAAAATTGATGTTATTTTGAAAAATATTTTTGGAATTTGAAGTTGTGTTTGAACACTCATATTATTTGAAAAAGAATTGAGGTTTTGTAAGTGAAAGTGAAATTTCACCCAAAATTTGATGTGGAACAATTTTTGGAACTCAAAATAAAAAAAAAACAGATTTGTGAAAAATCATTATTTCCATCACAAGTTTGTAATCAAATTGTGATAGATTGTTGTTTTTGTCTTGAGTACGATGAAGGACAAATCTCACCAATCATAGTAACTTTTTTCAGCTATCGTTTATACTGCCTATTCTGTCATTTCAATCTGATGCTGACCTGGTCTTCATATTATTTCAATAGTTTTTAAGTCATAAAAACGGTGATACAACAAGGGTGCTAGCTTGTTGAGGTTTTCCTAAAATAAATTTACTCGATATCAATATGTTTGAAAATGTAAGTAATAGAATTATTGATTAAGAAGGTATTTTCAATGGAAATTTGTTCTCCACACACAAGGAGATGCAAAAACTTAAATAATACTCCTGCTGGATTGAGGTGTCATCACAACTTGATGAGTGATTTTGGATCATGACAAGTAGAAATATACACTTATTTCTTTATAAAAAAATATGAACACTTTTATTTTGTTAAATAATATGTATTTGTTTTTAAAATATCCACTTTCGATTTTTCTACCTTGATCAAAAACACTAAATTATACATAGTAATCATATTCAACTTTCCATTGTCAGGAGCAGAGCTAGTAGTGTATACACGGGTTCGGTCCAATTAGATAGATTTTGTTCAAATAGTGTATTTGTATTAATCTATGTATATCGCTTTAAAAAAATAAATATCCAATATATAATCTATGTATATCGCTTTAAAAAATAAACAATAAATGTAAACAACTATTTACGAAAAAATCCTTAGCCTCCTAACTTTTTGACATCAAAAGAGAGATGAATTTCAAGAGCATACATATATATGACTCGTATGAAAACTCCTTTTTGTATTTTGAAGTTCCACCCGTGTTTGTCTCTAGGACACTAGAGATAGACAAAGGCAGAACTTTTTTTTGTAAGGTCAAAAGACTTTTGTAATAACTCCAGTATTAACCCCCGGTAATTCAATAATTTAGTGTAGGTGGTACAAGGCATGTTAGAGTAACTCGACTTAGTTCATGTGAAACATAAAGCTCTTTAAATTTGAAAATTTATTATTTATGTATAATTTAATATTGAATATGCATGGAATATAAAAATCAGTTTTTGTATTACCCTCATAACAACTTCGATCTAGTATAGTAAGTTATTATGTAAAAAGAAACTGGGAACATTTAAACATTTACGAACACACAAAGTAATAAAGTGTACAATATATATTTATCAGATAAATGTAGTTATAATGAGATGGATGGAATCATAGAATTTTTAGACCAAGAACTATTTTTTACTTCACAGTTTATGGTTTATCATAATTAATTACTTTATAAAGTTGGGAACATACACTGGATTGAATAAATAATGTAAATGTCAAATATACATCTAAATTATTTTTTATTTTTGAGATTCATACTTAAATTATTAAGAACGTGAGTTTCATACCTTACTATCACTTATTAGTTTGAGAAAGTGAAATTTTCATAAATAGCTTAGTCTTGAAACTTAGTAGGCCGAAATATTTACAGATTAGATAATTACATTCCGTAATTGTAGCTATAGCAGTTGTTTGTATAATTTGTTGCCAATATACAAATGCATTTGTGCAATTCGTTATCAATTTATAACAGAGTAAGTATATACAAATTATGTATTTATACATTTTAGGAATTTTTTACAACTTATACAAGTCAAATGTATCAATATTATAATTATATACAAGTTAGGGTAAACATATACAAATTTTGGATTTATTCAATTAGGAAATTCTGGATTCATATAAATAAATTGTAGATTTATAAAATTGGGAGATTAATTGTATAAATTCTGCACGTGCCCCCAGCAACCCAGATTAAACTATAGTGATGAGTGGTAACTAGTTTAAACTGTAACATTTTTCAACAATGAAGTTTATTAAAAATGCCTTACAAAATCGGATGAATGATGAGCTTTTGAGTGATTGCTTAGTTCCTTATAAAAAATATATTTATTAATATTTCTGATGACATTTTGAGAGATGAAATCGTGTCGAGTACGGTTGTGATGATGTAATTATATTTTGCTTTCATTAGTAATTTTATTTTGTTGATTTTTTTATGTGCTTACTACTTTATATTTTGAAACCCTTGATGTAAATCTTGGCTTCGCTCCTGGTGTTTGAATTGACTTATTTTTTTGGCGTATGATTTTTAATTACTTTTTAAATTTTAAAAGTGTTTGGATGATACAAAAAAATGCTCTTAAAGTTAAAAAAATACAAAAAAAAAAAGGGTCAAAAGTTGGGAGCTTCCAACTTATGACTTTTGATTTTTTACTTATAAGTCACTTATAGAAAGCCAATCCAAACACCCCTAAATACTAAAACAGACACAGTACTTTCAGGCTCCTATTAAGCGTAAAACCACTGAAAAGTGAATCAAAACTCTTTTATCTAAGATCACGTCTTCGATGAATTCAAAATCTCAAAAAGTTTGATGACTCTTATGCTGGAAAAAAATATGAAAAACATATTTTTTTTTAGTTTTAGCTTTTACTATAATGAAAATTTGCTTCTTTATTTTTATTTTAAAAAAGTGACCATTTTTCAAAGCTTCTAAAAATGTCGCTCTTTTTCAAAATGGTGTGCAATAATCGGCTTGTTCTGAAATTCTCCCGATAAAAATTGCATTGTATAGACTAATCATGTCATTCTTTCGAAATATAGCCTAATTTTACATGCTTTTGAAATCTAGCTTCTTATTCTTTTGATTTTCCCAGAAAAATCCAATAAGCAGTTTTCAATTTAAAAAAAATTCAACTGAAAATTTCAGCAAAGATTTATGAATTTCAATATCTTAAGTTTGATGACTCTTTATGTCAAAAATGTTCTTTTTTAATTTTTGTCCCAGAAACTTAATGATTTTTAAGCACTAAAATTTACTCTTTTTTGGCCCTAGTTCCGAAACGGCTATGTTTCTAATGCTTCCGAAAATGCAAGTATTTTCCAAAACTGGCGTGCAAATTACCCAATAAGAACCCTAGCAAGTTAACTCTCTCTATATAATTTTGGTTCTATTATCCTCTTCCTTTTCTTCAACCAAATTCACTGAATATCTTTTCAGTTCTAATACAATATCAATATGCACGTACAACTTCCACTGAAACACGTATGCGTATCAGTATTTTTTCACAATTTGCTCGATTTGAGGTAATTCAAATATGCTTTTGTTGTTTTTTTCTAAAAAAAAATAAAATTTGTTCCAATTTTCTTTGGTTTTATTTGAAGGTGTTCGTATGTGTGTATAATTGTATATGTTTTTTTTTTAAAAAAATTTATAATGTTGTGTTTTTGTGTTGTGTGTTCGTATGTGTGCATAATTGTATATGTTTTTTTTAAATTTTTTTTATAATGTTGTGTTTTTGTGATGTGTTGAACTCCAATTATTGGGGTGGAGGTTTATTGATTGTCTTGATATATTGGCCAGTTACTATCGGGGAATTGATTCCGTAATTTGCTACTTGAACTACTTGGTAAATATTAATGTAAAATTCGCTAGTCTTCTGAATTCTGATGAACCTGTTGGATTTGTTTTTCTGTTAATCAGGAATCAGGGTTTTGGAGGTTTTATCTTGTTTCAGTTGTTCCTAGATAGTACATAAGTTGAAGCTACAAGTAGAATTCAATGGGGAGAAAGAAGCCTGTGCTTGAAGACGAGAGTCTTGAATCAGCAAAGCAGGGCGGTGGGGGTGGAGGAAAGTCAAAGAAGAAGAATAGGGTAATAGATGATGATGATTACTCTGTTGGGACAGAATTGTCTGAAGAGCCAATGGTTCTGGAAGACAAAGCTGAGGTAGTGCCAGAGATTAGTAAGAAGAAAGGTAAGAAGGGTAAGAAGTCCTGGACTGGAGAGGAGGAAGATGACAAAACAGAGGACAAACTTGTTAGGAAAGAGGAGGAGGATGAGAAAAAGAAGTTGGGAAGCAGCGAAAGGAATCTTGCTAAGCAGGTTGGTGGAGGAGGGAAGTCAAAGAAGAAGAATGTGGCCATTGATGATGATGAGTATTCTATAGGGACTGAAATATCTGCTGAGCCTAGGCTTCAGGCAGAAGAATTAGCACCAACAGTGGCATTTGGCAAGAAAAAAAGTAAAAGGGGGAAGAAGAGTGGGGTGAACATGTCTGATTATGGAATTCTTGGACAGGATGGTGATGATGAAGACATGTCAGGTTTGCCAAGGGATAGGGATGGAGTGGCTGGTGATAGTGACCGAGAGGCTGAAAGTGTTTCCTCCCTTACTAGAAAAACAAAGAATTTGAAGCTGGGGAAGAGCAGTGAAAATTTGTCTATTACATCTGCGTTTCACGCCATTGATGATGAGGATGACATAACTGGGCAGCTGTCTGAGGAAGATGAAGAGCCTAGAATTGCCCTTACAGACAGGAGTATTGGCATTTCTTTTAGTGCTGCCCTTCTTGACGAAGAAAATGATGCAGAAACAGAGGCAATTGAAGAAGATGATGCACCGGGAATTATTTTTTCAGGTAAAAAGAAGTCATCTAAGAAAAAGAATAGAAGTGCATCTAGCACAATGGACGTTGTTGTTGGAAATGACTCAACCAATGTTGCTGATCACTGTCAAGCTAGCCTAGGGGTTAATTGGGAAGATGCTGATGATAATAGAGGCAAAAAGCAGACAATTGATGTGTCAGAAACATCAAAGAACAAAACCAAGAAAAAAAAGGGTGGGCGTACTCTTCAAGAAGATGAGAATGAGATCGACAAGATTCTGGCAGAGCTTGGTGAAAGTCCAACAATTCCTGCTCTTGCTCATGCTTCTCTTCCACAAGAGGAGAAAAGTCAACAGCTGTCTCCGTTAGGAGATGATACAGGGGAAAGAGAAGCAGTCGAGGAAGGAGCTGTGGAGTCTGCTGCGAAGAAGAAGAAGAAAAAGAAGAAGGAGAAGGAGAAAGAGAAAAAGGAAGCTGCAGCGGCAGTAGCTATCTCTGAGATGGAGGACAAGCAGGAAGTAACAAAGAATGATACCAAAGGAAAATTGGCAGATAAAAAGCAGTCAAAGCAGGTTAGGGAGATGCAAGGGAGACTTAAAAAAATGAAGGAAGCTGAAGAAAGGAAGAAGAAGGAAGAAGAGGAAAGATTAAGGAAGGAAGAAGAAGAACGCCTTCGACTGGAAGAACTAGAAAGACTTGCAGAGGAGAAAAAGCGCTTGAAAAAAGAGAGGGAGAAGGAAAAGCTCTTGAAGAAGAAACAAGAAGGGAAATTGCTTACTGGAAAGCAAAAGGAAGAAGCTCGAAGATTAGAAGCAATGAGAAAGCAATTTCTCGCTAGTGGTGGGGCTTTGCCACTCTCAACTGGGGAGAGTAGCAAAGAGGCAACCAAACGGCCGATTTACCAATCAAAGAAATCAAAGGCACAAGCTCAGGCTAATGGCAAAGTCCGGGAAGAGTCCAGTGAAAGGACAGAAGTGCAAGAAAATCAGCAGGACATTGTCTCTGAGGTTGATTCCATGGAACGTGAGAAGGTTGAGGATATGGGTTTTGGAAGTGCAGAGGAGAAGTCAGAAGTAGCTGATACTAAAGAAAACAGAGTTGAAGAAGAGGAAAATGATGAGGAATGGGATGCGAAAAGTTGGGATGATGCTGATCTTAAACTACCAGGAAAGAGTGTTTTTGAAGATGAAGAGCTAGACTCAGATCCCGATCCTATCATGAAGAGAGAGATTAAGGCTGCAAGGTCAGTTGCGAGTGATGCAGGGCCACTGTTTGTTGCTGCCAAGTCTGTAATTCCTACTCAAAAAGCGGTTGCGAGTGTACCAGCTGTCACTAAGAATGATGGGTGTAAGAAAAGGGAGCCTGAGGTTGTGGTTTCAGAGCAAGGAACTGAAAAACGTGGTGCTTCTTCAAGCCAGAGTGAAGACAATCTCCGGTCTCCTATTTGCTGTATCATGGGCCATGTTGATACAGGTAAAACCAAACTTCTTGACTGCATACGAGGCACTAATGTTCAAGAAGGTGAAGCTGGAGGGATTACACAGCAGATAGGTGCAACTTATTTTCCAGCTGAGAATATAAGGGAGAGAACTAAGGAACTAAAAGCCGATGCCAAGCTGAAGGTGCCTGGATTGTTGGTCATTGACACACCTGGACATGAATCATTCACTAATCTGCGTTCTCGAGGTTCAGGCTTATGTGATATTGCAATTTTGGTTGTAGACATCATGCATGGGCTAGAACCGCAGACTATTGAATCACTTAATCTTCTAAAGATGAGGAATACAGAATTTATTGTTGCTTTGAACAAGGCGAGGTTTATTAGGGTTTGATATTTTATTTTGAACTTTAATTATATTCATTTATTTATAGTTCTTTCTTTGTTTTACCTGATGCAGGTAGATAGGCTTTATGGATGGAAAGTGTGCCGCAATGCACCTATTGTGAAGGCAATGAAGCAACAGTCCAAAGATGTTCAGTTTGAATTCAATACCAGGCTTACTCAGGTCAGTTATAACCTCTGATGTCTCAATCAGCATTTCCTCTCATTGTGCATCCTCATCTCATTAATCTTTTATTCCTTTCTTGCAGATCGTAACCCAGTTCAAGGAACAAGGTATAAATACAGAATTATACTACAAAAACAAAGAAATGGGGATGGATACTTTTAGCATTATACCAACTAGTGCAATCAGGTGTGTCTGTGTATTCTTTCTGCCGATTTTTCTTTTGCTGGATTCTGCTCTTTTTCAGCAGGCGTGCATTGTTGATTTTAGCTAAGTGTTACTCTGGACTCTGACAGCGGTGAAGGTATTCCTGACTTGTTGTTATTACTGGTCCAATGGACTCAAAAGACAATGGTTGAGAGACTAACATACAGCAATGAAGTCCAAGTATGATTTCACATACCATCGTCACTTTGCTTACAGGGAGACAGGGAATATGTTATGATTAAATGTTGTTACTCTTTGGCAGTGCACTGTTTTGGAGGTTAAGGTTATTGAAGGTCATGGCACAACCATTGATGTAGTATTGGTCAATGGTGTTCTCCATGAAGGAGATCAAATAGTAGTTTGTGGCATGCAGGCAAGCTTTTATTATTCTTATGGTGTGGTAAGATTCCTCGGGTAAATGTGAATGTCTGATGTTCAACTTTTTCTTTCTCCATCCTGTTTTGTGCATAGGACCCTATTGTCACCTCAATCCGTGCGTTATTGACGCCTCACCCAATGAAGGAACTTCGAATAAAGGTATGAAACTATGCGTTTCTTGATGCATTCTCATTTGATTATCTTTTGAGCCAAGATAGTCTTTACCTCAGTTCAACTCGTTATATAATGCAGTCAATAGATGATTAAGCAGTTTGTCATGTTTTCACTATCAAAATGGGGACGGGGGTTTAAAAAAAAATGGGAACTTGTTTTTTTGATGGAAACAGTCAGGTCCTTCCCTTTTCTATGCAACGTGATCTTCTTTGTTTGTTTTGTTTGACCTATGTGTCCCTTTCACATAGTAATAGTGGTTGTGAGTTTTGTGCTTTAATTGTGAAAATTCGTTTGAAGATGTTTAAGACAATAGATATTTTCATCATGACTTGTTCTTTGTTTGGTATACCTGATATAAAGTTCATGCTAGTAATATCTTGACTTGGTGTCTCAACGTCTTCTTGATGCCAAACTAATTATGATCCTCTAGTGCTAAATATGGCTAATGAAAAGTAAAAAGTTGACTATATTGCAGATAGTTTAGCTCAAGTAAGAGATGTGGCTGTCTGGCATGTTGACTTCATAGTCTATTGTTTTAATCATAAAAAAAGTTCAACGAGTCTTGTCTTTTTGCTACTCAGTTTTTTTTCCTGCTACTCCTCAATTGGTGGTAGGGCTTGCGAAGTATTGGTTATTGGTCTGTTGATTTTTGAGTTGTATAAATGTTTTCATACATCTGGATGCTTTCATGGGTTTGGAAGTCAAAATTGTTGCCATATTTGCAGTACCTGAAGTTGCCACTTTAAAGGTTCTCATAAAAAGGGTAGACATAAGTTTACCTACGGTGTTGGATCTATTTCCTCAAATTCCAACTGCCCCTGTTACCCTTCTTTGTCCTCAATTGTCAGATCCACTTATTCGGTTTAAACTTTCAGAATTGCTATTTTCAGCGCTCATGACTTTATAATGCACAAAACACAATAAAATCTAAAGAATGAAGTTATTCTCGTGATGTTTAATTTTCATATGAAGTGATGAATGAGTTTGTCTTTTGGTAATATTTTTATTCAGGGATCATATCTGCATCATAAAGAAATCAAGGCTGCACAGGGGATAAAGATTAATGCTCAGGTAATGTCATTTGCTTATTAATGTGTTCTTCATTTCTTTCTATTTTATGGTATGCATGTTTTTGTCACACTATTTTGCTGTTGTTATTGTTCTTTCTTGTGGACTTCACATTGCTTTTTATTAATTGCTATGCTTTCCTCATTATTTCCTTCTTCTTTTACTTGGGTTTGTTACACTTGAGTAAAGGGTCTTTTGGAAACCACCTCTCTACCACCACGAGGTAGTGGTAAGGTCCGCGTACACGCTACCCTCTCCAAACCCCACTTAGTGGGATTCCACTGATTTGTTTTGCATAAAAACGATGTCTGTAATTTGGAACTGAATATGTGATGTTTACTTGCTCATCATTACTTCTGTCTTCAATTTGAGAGATCCACTTTCCTTTACATGCAACTCATCTTCAATGACTGTGACGAGTACATTGAATTATTTTGTGCGACATCCCCAAGGCTTAGGAAGAAAGCATTTCTTGATTGTCTATTGTAGCCCAGGCAGCTTATCTTGGAGTTCTTTTATCTGTATCTCGTCATGGGACACCGAGGTTCCCGAATATGATTTCTTACTTGAGTTTGAGGGCACTTTGGATCCTATCAGGGAGGTAAGGGGATTGTGCTGGATATTTGTCGGAACCTTTCATTCTTGCTTACGTTTGAAGCAACTTTATAGGGATTTGTAGGATGTTTTGTAATTGCACTAAAATGGTAGGTGGATGGAGCCTCTTCCCTTCCTGCTGGTTTTTTTTCTCCATGAAAAAGTTATAATGGTTAGGGCAGAGATTGCCTTTATTTTTTATTGTTGTCCTGAACGTTCACTTTTTTCTATGTTGGATGTTTGGAAATACCTCTGGTAAATTATTATCGAATTTACCTGAAAGATGATATACTAATTTCCTAATTTCGACAAAGGTCAGTTTTTCTTATGTCTGATTTGTTAGTTGAGTGAAATTTGACACTGAAGACCAACTAGTGCCACTAAATAGGAATTCTTGATGTTTTTGTTTTTCGCCGCCTTATTGTGTTTTGATAAGTTTTTGTCTTGATGCATGATGCTGTCATTTTCCACTATGGTACTTTGTTATTGCTGTACAGTGTCCTGGAAGTCACATGGTGGAAGAATATAACCCCCTTCTTCCCCTTGGTTCTTTCATTTTATACAGGGGCTTGAGCATGCAATTGCTGGCACTAGTCTATATGTTGTGGGGCCTGATGATGATGTGGAGGTCATCAAAGAAGCAGCTATGGAAGATATGAGGTCGGTGATGAGCAGGATTGATAGAAGTGGGGAGGGAGTTTATGTTCAAGCTTCTACGCTTGGATCATTGGAAGCTTTGCTGGAGTTCTTGAGGACCGACGAAGTAAGCATACCTGTCAGTGGAATTGGCATAGGCCCCGTGCACAAAAAGGATGTCATGAAAGCTAGTGTCATGCTTGAGAAGAAGAAAGAGTATGCAACAATCTTGGCCTTTGACGTCAAAGTGACACAAGAAGCTCGAGAACTTGCAGATGAGGCTGGTGTCAAAATTTTTATTGCCGATATTATTTATCACCTATTCGATCAGTTTAAGGCCTATATTGATAATCTCAAGGAAGAAAAAAAGAAGGAAGTTGCTGAAGAAGCAGTCTTCCCCTGTTTGCTCAAGATTGTACCTAATAGTGTATTCAACAAGAAGGATCCAATTATCCTAGGAGCTGATGTTCTTGAAGGCATTGCCAGGGTATTAACTATTGCTTCTTTATGTCATGATTTATGGAATCTCGTTCACCAAACACACTAAAAAAAATTCATAAATTCTCTGAATTGCATTTCGAAAAATTACCTTTTCTATCAAATGTGGTAATATGTGAATAGAATCTATTCTTACTGTTATGGTGTTCTCGTTATACCTTGATTTTATATGTCGAAAAGCACATTTATTTTGGTTTAGAGATCTTTAATTTTAAGGGGACTGCCAGATTTTCTTCTATGTTGTTAGTGCTTTTGAATACTGGTGCTGATGTTGCCATTTCCTTAATCCCACCCCCCACCCACCCCCTCCCTAAACTCCCTCTTTTAATAGTATGCAATATTTACTGTTCTCCCACTCACATATGTATTTCATTTTTTTGGTTGGCAGTAGTAGTGCTCTTTTATCAATCTTCATTCGTAGATGCTTCTTAATCTTCTAGTCCACATTGTAATGAGCTTAATTTGAATAGGTCGGCACTCCAATCTGTATTCCCCAGAGGGAATTCATTGATATTGGTCGGATTGCATCCATTGAGAACAACCACAGGCCTCTTGACTCTGCCAGGAAAGGCCAGAGGGTGGCTATTAAGGTATGAAGTTGATTGATATCTATATCTGCATAAGAAATTTTGTCTGTCATGTCCCTTGTTTGTACAATGTGGTAATATTTGAGATATTTATAGTTTTGTTGGTTGACTGCATCAGTCTTGAGAAATTTCTTTCAGGAGTTCTAAGCAAATTGACTTGAATATTTTCTTCTATGCATTTGATGACTCATCTTGCGCCTTAAATTGCAGATAGTTGGGTCTAACTCTGAGGAGCAACAGAAGATGTTTGGCAGGCATTTTGAAATTGAAGACGAGCTTGTTAGCAAAGTATCGAGAAGATCCATTGACATTCTTAAGGCCAATTTCAGGGTATGTAAAAATAGCCTCCCTTTCAGACAGGCACTTTAAAACCTTGCTCCCCTTTCTTTGGGGCTAATGTTCAGATTTACGTGATGCATCTATGGAATTCTGCAGAACGACTTGTCTGTTGAAGATTGGAAGCTAGTTAAAAGATTGAAGGTCATATTCAAGATACAATAAGACTTCGTTGCAAGCCTTTCAAGTAGCTACAGTCTTGGCTTTTTGTGGATCTGCAGTTCATTGGGGCAAGAAACAGTGATTTTGTTGGGACTCATAATCATAAAGGATGGAAATGCTTAGGTTACTAAACCAGCAACAACGGAGTAAGCTCCCCTATCCGTGCAGGACTGCTTTCCAGCAGAGGAAAACTTTTAGTTGCTGAGCTTGCTGTTAAAGAGTAACATGTTGATTCTATAGCAGCTTCAATTCCTTCACCGGTGAGCTTAAACTCAATGTAGAAGGGCGCTGTGCGCGTTCTTGCTAGATTGCTCTTTGAATTAAAGATATAACCAGTGGCAGTTGGAATTTTCTTCCGTCAGTTGGTTCTGTGTATGGCATTTTTAGTAGTGAAGAGTTATAAAAAGAGCAAAACACTGGGAGAATTATGTTAGTGTTGGCCAATCTCAGACATGAGTTCTTTTCGATGTGCTTGTGAGTAATGTGTCAAAGAAGTGCGAGTTTATGGACTGCTATTTCTTACTATTGCTTTCCTAATGAATTTCTTTTAATTTTCTCAGAATTATAGATCACTACTCCTATTACAAGTATGTATTGCAGCACCCAGAAACAGCGACTCCATCTAATCCTTTATCCAGCTTAAGTTAGCTTTTAGTAAAGAAACCAGGCATGTACCTGAAACTTGTGCTGGTTAAGGTACCAGATATTTCAGTGGAGAATCGAGGTGACGTGCTACTGGATCAATCTTAGTTGAGTTATCAAACTCAATCCTATCAAAGCCATTAATTTGACACAGGATCTATTGTTCTACTCTTGTTTTCTTATAGTGAAAAAGTACGGACCAACGGCAAAAAATGGAAGTTAGCATTGGAACTTGACAAGTTCAGTGATCAAGAATATAGGAAAAAAATAGAGTGGCTTTATTAGCGCAAGTGTTAAAAGGATCCAAATCTAAGGATACCCAAATAAACATACACCTGGAGACCTTAAAAGAGGAAAAGAGAACATGATAGACTCAGTTGCTAGCAGTTCAATCCTACCATCTAAAATGATCGCACTGGAATCTACAACCTACACAGGTTGGAGGTGGAGGGTGTTGACAAACTCCTCTTGTTAAAAATAGTAACAAAAATCCTAAAGTAAAGCATCAAGGGATATAAAGCTTACAGATTTTTCTGGTAATAAATAAAGTCAAATCTCAACTTTTTTACCATGATCATAGATCGTGGGATCATTTATAGTTGGCGGATATGGCCTCATTTCCTCCATGAAATCGACAGTGGCAGAACACTGATGTACGTCTACTTGAGTCTCGATGATCTGTTAGTAGCAAGCATCAAGAATTCTGAAAAAGTAAAGCACTAGTTTTACATATATATGTTGACCCTTATATTGCCAGATATTTCAGATGAACTTATCAAAGCTACAGTTTAGAGAGCAGCTCAAACAAGGTTGAAAAGTTTTCCCAACTGAAGGATACACAAAACTTTGAGAGTACCTCTTTGATCCTCTGCTTAAGATAGGAATATCCTTCTAATGTCATGAATCGGAAGGTTCCACCAAACTTTACAGTTGCAGGGATAACATTACCAGCTTGACCACCATCTACAAATGCAACAGTGACCACCTGCATATATTACAAATCAACAGAAATCTTTAGATCCTTCTACTTGAATTAAGCTAAGTTGCTCCGACTCTTCACTTTTGGAGCCGCACCTATGTCGACACGACATGGGTGTGGGATCCATATCCGATTTGGTCAGTACTTTGACCAAAATCAATGTGGAAAGTTTGGACAGTTTTAATAATTTCTATAATTAATACAAAAGCTAAGGTGAAATTGAAGAAAATGGAATACCTTTTATGTAAAAATTTCTATGTCACGCCTTTTTCTTTCATCTCCTTCCGGGATTCTCTTCAAGTTCTCCACATAATATCTCATAATTTAGGTTTTATCACTTTATTTTTAGATAAGTCGCCCACTTTAGTGACTTGTTCAGATCATCCTTCACCTTGACCAGGTCCTTTTCTAACACAATATTTCTTTTTAGAGACAACATTAGTTTCAGCTCAGACTCTTTCAACTTTTCTTCAAGAGCAAGTTCAACCTCACTGGCTTTACCTTGGAGCTTTATATTAGATTTATACTCATTTTCTAACAGATTCAAAAGCTCAGTTTTTTCAGTTTCTAAAGTCAAAATCTTCCCCTCAAGATCAGATATCTAAATAGCTAAAACAGTTTTTTCATCTTGAAATATGTCAATGTTATTACTCAAAACATCCTTATCAGCAATAAGTTCACATATTGAGTCAATCAGAACACAAACAAGTTTTTAAAGTTTCTTAGCAGAGTAAAGATCCAACTTTTCTTTCAGGTCAAGTAGGGTTATCTCATCCTTAACTTTATCATCGGATTTTGCCATGAAGGCAAACAGGTTGTCAAAAGTTTCATCATCATCCTTCAATGCCATCATAGAGAAGTATTCATACTGTTCAGGCTCCTCTGATCTGAATCACTTGAGGAGTTTCCCCAAACACCCAGATCTTTCTTCACTATCTTGTCAGCAACTATTTTTCTTCTGAATTTTTCTGGAACCTGGTCCTTGATTTTTTCATATCTATACTTAGGATTGTCTTTGTACTCTGCCTTGCCTTGAGGACACTCCCTGATATAATGTCTTGGTTTTCCATATCTGAAAGTTTCCAGTGTTTCCTTTCTTCACTAAGCCATTGTTTCTTCGTATGATCTTCTTGAATCTCCAGGTCAAATAAGCCATATTCACCCCCATCAACATCATCATCACTCTGAGCTGACTTAAGAGCTCGGGATTTATCCTTTTTTGCCTTCTCCTTTTGAAGAGTCATATTTCTTGTTGAGCTCATGAGTTTGAAGATTTCCAATGAGAACATCCACAGTTAGAGTCTTCAAGTCTTTGGATTCAGTGATTGCATCTTTACTTTCTCAAGATTTTGGCAATACTCTGAGAATCTTCCTGACTTGTTTACTTTGACTGATAGGTTCTCCCAAGCATTTTAGCTCATTTGTTATGGCAGTGAACCTGGTATGCATATCATGAATGGTTTCTCCTTCTTTCATGATAAAATCTTCATACTTGGAAGTCAACATATCTACTTTGGATTCTTTGACTTGTTCAGTACCTTCATATGCATTTATCAGACAATCCCAAATTTCCTTGGTAGACTCACAAGCTGAGTTTTGATTGTATTCTTCAACACCTATTCCACAAACAATTAGCTTCTTTGCCTTGTAATTCTTCCCTATCTTCTTCCTATCAGCTTCAGTGTATTGTTGTCTAATTTTTGGAACAACCTTGGCTACTTCACTTTCTTTGACTTCAACAGTGGGAATATATGGACCATCCAAGACGATGTCCTATAACTCACTGTCTTCAACCATGAGGAAGTCATGCATTCAATTTTTCTACCAACCATAGAACTAACCATTGAATCTTGGAGGTCTGGTAGATGATTGTCCCTCTTCCAAGTTGAGTGGAGCAGTAATTTTACACAGGAATATCTTGAGGTGTTAATCAATTAAAGATCCCTGCTCTGATACCAATTGATAAGATGAATGCTCCTACATGTGAAGACCTGGTCCCTTTACACGCAAACCACTTTAATACAGAAATAAATACAAATGCAAAATATAAAGAACACAAGACTTAACGTGAAAAAATTCCTTACTTAAGGGAGAAACGACCCCGACTTGTCCCACAAGATTTTTAAAAGCACAACAATCCACTAAATGTAAGAGCAAAATAGTCAAATATAACTTGTTGTTTATTTGACCTACCCTCCTCATTTCGTACTTGCAATATCAGTATCACAAGACTTGAGCAACACCCAAAAACCAATAGCCTACATATCAGCCTAGATAAAGATAGACTTCTACCCAGAGGGCTTCAAGGTCACAACCAACCAAAAATCCGACAATAATAAACACGAGACAAAACAACTAATGATCAAGTTTCTTTTATAGGTTGGGAAATGATCTTACATATTTGTTAGAACTGAATACAACAACGAACTTGGAAGAAAAATATTGACTCTATCTATCAGGTCCCTTGGAAGTTGATGTTGTATTTCTCAAGTAGTAACAAAGAGAACTTTTTGCCTCGCAAGCTTACACACTTTAATTTCTCAAAAAGTTGTCTTTTGTTTCTTGCAATCGATCCTTTTATATGCACAAAAAAACCTGTAAGAGACCGTTGGTCTTCAGTACGATGAAGGACAAATCTCACCAACCATAGCAACTTTTTTCAGCTGTCGTCCATACTGCCTATTCTGTCATTTCAACCTGATGCTGACCTGGTCTTCATATTATATCAATAGTTTTTAAGTCATAAAAATGGTGATGCAACAAGGGTGCTAGCTTGTTGAGGTTTTCCTAAAATAAATTTACTCGATATGAATAATGTTTGAAAATGTAAGTGATAGAATTATTGATTAAGAAGGTATTTTCAATGGAAATTTGTTCTCCACACACAAGGAGATGCAAAATTCATTTAGAGATTAACTAATATGCCTGACTGTAAAACAATTTTTTTTTTTTACAGAATCATTAAAGTCTATCTGCAATTGTCAATTATCATATCAACTATTTTAATTTGTGTTTAGACATATAATATGAAGTCACAACTTCAAATCAATAATTAAACATGAAATTTGGGATCATAATTTGATTTTGATATCTCAAATTCCCCAAGAAATCATGATTTGAAATTTCAAGAAGTGACTCAACTTTTTTAAAATATAAAACTTGTCTCATAAATTTATATTTTTATAAAAAAAAAATCCATAAGTTAAATTTTGTTGAAAAAAAATATTGTACACATGGAACTTAAATGGGGCATGAAGAGCGAAGAGTGGTGATTGTTTGCATGGCGTTGAAAAGACAAAATTGGAAGTGATAAAAATAAAGAAGAGACATAGAGGCCTAAAACTTTATGGTAAAAAGAATTATAATCCAAATTAAATTGTAATAGAATAAATATAGTATTCAAGTTCTCTTAATCTTTATTGAAACTTTAAATACTTATAAAATGCTTATATTTGAAAGTTTACTAAAAATAAGCTTTCAAATTATTTGATTGAGTAAAGAAAATTTTAGATTGTCGATGTATATTAGATAATCTTTTCAGTAAGAAAAAAATAATAAAAAATATGATTTCAATTTCGTGCACAAAATCTTTTTCTTGTTCGATACTCTTGCCGGAGAAAATATATTTGGCACAATTAAAATTGGCACAACTTCACGCAACTCAATTTTTTGAGGTTATTTTTGTAATTACAGAAGGTTGATAAGGGTAAATCGATAAATTCATTATTTTTTCACTTCATTTAAAGTTAAATCACTAAAAAAAAATCTTAAATCATTATCCGATTTCAAAGATCTATTAAATTATGATTGAGGCATATCAACTCATAGTTATATGAGACATTATTCAATTGACAAATGGATAATTATAAGACCCGCTTATCAAGTTATCAAAGACCTATTGTCCTTTCTCACATTAACCTTAATTTCCCTTCTCCTCTTTCTATTTTTTAAAAAATTTATTCATCGCCGTTAGTGTTTTTTCCCCCTCTTTATTCCTTTACCAACGTATTTTATTTTTCTATTTTATCGAATGTTTTTAAAAAGATTTATATAAATATTTATCAATTATTTGTAATATAATTTTTTTTAGTATTTTAGTTGATGAACTATTTGAACTTTTTATTAATATGGTTTAGATTTTAATATTGCATAATCTTCTCCATTATTTTTTTACCCCCTGATTTTTAAAAATAAAATAAAATATATTTGTATGACATAATTTAAGATCTTTTCTTATCTAACGAATTTAATATTGGAGAATGATTTTTCAAAAAATTAATTAGCTGATTTAATTAGTTTACCTGTTTTTTATTCGACTAGTGAATTCTGAATTGATTTTTTTTGTGATTAACATAAAAGTTGAGTTTGATAATTTTTTAAAACAATAAAAAAATTAAAAAATATGACAGCTGAAAATAAAATGTGCCCAAGTCCATATAGATTATTAGAGTTTGTGAGCCTGAAAATTTTTCAATTAATTTTTTTAGACGGTCACTTTAAGATTTTTTGAAATGAGCAAAAATGTTCTTCGTTTGTTTAAAAAATATCCTTGCCGTTAATATTTTAATTAAAAAATGCTCTTCTTGTTATTTAATGGGTCAAAAATATTTTTTTAAAAATAAATTTGTTATTTATTTTTCTCTTTGAATGTATTATTTTTCTAATAATATTTTTTTATAAACAAATATTTATCCTACTTCAATTTGAGAAAAATTTAAAAATAAAAATATTTTTTGTTTTATTATAATTACTATTTTTATCGTTATCTAAATAAAAATTAATATTGAATTTACTATGATCTTATAGTTATGACATATATTATTTGTTAGAAGGGTACGATGTTCTATTTTAACTGATAAAATAAGATTAAGAAAATAAAAATATTTTCCTACATTTTTCAATAGTTAAAGTAATTTTAAAAAAACAAAACAAGAAAATGGTTCTGTAAAAGTATTTTTTTATTAGGAATGTAATATGTTTAAAAATAAAATAAATAATATATTTATTTAGAAAAAAATATTTTTGATCCATTTAGTAACAATAAAGATATTTTTGGATCAAACTATCAACAACAAGAATATTTTTGGACCAAAATATTGACAATAAAAATATTTTTAGACCAAACTCTAAACGAACGATATTTTTATTCATTTACATAGTTTAAGAATATTTTTTACTTTTTTCTCTTATTTATTTGATAGCGATATCAAAAGTGTTCATTTTTGAAAAACTTAAAAAGAAGAAGAAGAGGAGGAGAACTGTTTAAAAATATACTTAAGATACCACTTTGAACCTAACCTAAACGTAAAGGACCATTTTTGTCATTTTGTCATATTATATCCACAAAATTGAAGACTGAAGAGCTCTTATCTCCAGCAGCATAACATAGAGAAAAGCATGATGAGCCTCTCCATTGCCTCACCTTCATCTGCTACCTTCACTTCCAAGATTAACCTCTCCAAGTCCTCTTTCCATGGAATTCAGATGCCTAAAATCATTCAGGCGCGTGCACCAAACGCGCCTCCCCGGTCTTGTTCTTCTTTGGTGGTGAAAATGGCAAAGAGGGAAGAGGAATTGAAGGAAATCAGAAGTAAGACTACTGAAGAGCTTCAGGAAGAGATTGTGGACCTTAAAGGAGAGCTCTTTATGCTTCGTCTTCAGAGGTCCGCTCGAAATGAGTTCAAGTCCAGCGAGTTTCTGCGAATGCGCAAAAGGGTACTTTCTCTTTTATCTGATTTTGCCGTATATGCAAAGAATTTTCGTTTCTACTACTGCGTATGAAGTTCTTGCCTTTGGAATTAGCAAAAATGACTGTTAAAGGATAGTAATTGTGAACTTTTCAGCAGTGTACTCATTCCTTTGTTTTTAATGTTACCTCATTCGAATCATTAGATTTAGGTGCATATCTGTGTGAAAAAATGAAGCGCATTTTAAGCAGTTCCTAAATTTGGGAACACTGCGAGATACCTTTGCTGTGTAGCGCATGTGGAATTCTTGAGATGTGTCAGGAGTTCCATTTGAATGGTGAATCTGAGTCTTAATCATAATCCAATTTGTGACATTTAAGTTTTAGAAGGAAGTAGTAACATGGTAAGTGTTCCTTGTCTCCTGCAGCAAGTACTGAAAATAGATTGGGTGTACGATTAGGGACAAAGAGTAAGTGCACCGTGAAGTCTACTGCAAAAATAGGACATAATTGAGAGATATGGATGTTTATACCATTGGTGTCTAATCAATACTATAACCCTCAGGGGTTGGCCTGGTGGCAATCTCAAGTTCGAAACCCACTGGGTGCAAACAATTTCTGAGGGCCATTGGACTGGGTAAAACCTGAATTAACTGTGGTGCACTTGCGGGAAACTCCTTGGCGAAGGCCTGTGCACCCCTGGGATTAGTTGGGGCTCTAAGAGACTCGAACACCCGGTGCAAATATAAAACAAAAAATACTATAACTGATTCTCTTTAGTTCACTATAGTGATGTATTCAGCCGGAGCAGACAGCTACAATCAGCAGCTTAACCAGCTTAAGTGGTTTCAATGTTGTTCAAAACTAACCTTAAGTGCTCGTGTCAATATATATTATGATTCTTTCCTATTCTTAACATTACTCACATATCCAATGCTTGTGTTGATAGGCTATTTGCCTATTAATAGATTCATTCAGCTAAAGCAGATAAAACACAGTCAGCAGCTTAACCAGCTTAAAGGGGATTCAATGTTGTTACAAATCTTGCCTTACATGCTTGTGTCAATGTTCATTATCCAGTGCTTGTGTTGATTGACTATTTGCCTCTTATGGGTGTGTGTGTGTGTGTGTATAAATTCATAACACCTTTGATAATGGATTGTAATCATTTATCTTCAAATTGAGTGGAGTTGAACCCTAAGCTATAACACAGCTCAAACGTCGCAGTAGGTGGGTGATTCTATCTCTTACTGTTACATTCTCTCACGAATGTATACAGTCTAATCATGTTCATTCTCCCATTTCCTGTACTTTAGAAATCACAGGTTCTTTTTCTTCATGTATTTACTTCTTGGTCATATTTTACTTCACTTTGATGTGGATTTACTTTATGTGTTAGATTGCAAGGATGCTTACAGTTAAACGGGAGAGAGAGGTTGAAGAAGGGATTAACAAGAGGATATCCAGGAAGCTTGACCGGAAATGGAAGAAAAGCATTGTCCCTAGACCACCCCCCTCTTTGAAGAAGCTACGAGAGGAGGAGGCAGCAGAAGAAGCTAAGGAATCTGCCTCCTGATTTATGGACACTGAAACTAGTAGGCAAATGTTGTATCATCTTTTCCGGCTTCTCTCTCATTTGGTTGCTTCCCCATACGTATAGTCTGTAACTGCTCCGAATTTTTGTATTAAACCAACTTAATTTGCAAGTGATCATTCTTAACTATGTTCCCAATCATTGAGGATGTTGTCAATTTTCTTCCAGCCAAAATTGTACATGAATGGTGAAAACTTCATGAAAACTTATAAGGTTGGGATGAAGAAAACTTCACGAAAATCTAACCAAAGACAAGTCTGTTGAAAAGACTATTTCCACTCCGTCAAAGTTGATTTAACTTGGGTAGAAAAATTCTACGTTAGCAGCTAATATAAGTGCATCTCTCACTTTAAAAGTAAGAATTAATTGTTTGAAATAGGGGAATAGATGGAAAATTTGGCTTAAACTTTATGCACAAATTAGAAATATGAAGTAAATTATAGGCCTGATGCTGCTACTGGAATTTGGACGACAGTTAAAAACTGTTTTTATGTGGATTGAAGCAGGGATACATCTCATTTTTTAGTTTCCTCGATGTAGTTGTTATCAAATGTTGATTTATATTTCTGAAATGGTATAGTTTCCTTTTGTTCTTTGCTGCTTTAAGTATGTGGATAAGATGCTCTTTACATAGCTGTGTTGTCTTCTTTGTTCTGTTTTAGTTGGATACATTTCTTTTTAATCCTGGATAGATTGCAACATAGATATGATTTTAACATGTCAATGGTTAATGCCCCACCCACTGCTCTCCTCTTTTACTCTCTGTTTTGTGCCTTAACACTAGTACTGCAATTGCTTTTCTTCAATGCAGATGTCTTCCACTATTGATATGTGGAAAACATAATTTTATGTAGTTTGCCAGGATTGTGGTAACCTTTTCATGGAATGTTGTGAGTTAAAGAAGTTTATTGTTGTATAAAGTTGTATCTCTGACCATGAACCCCTAGCATCTGAACTATTAGCTTTGAGATGATGTTGGGTTAGAATCATCCATCTTAACAAAAGGAGGAAAATGTGGTAGATCTTTCTAATTTGCCTCCTACCATTCTCAATAATCACCTTCATTTTAAATAATGAATGAGAAATCTCAAAGATAGTAGAATCAATAACAATTAACCAGTCTTAGAAGGACTTATTATAGTGCAATATTGCATAGTTTAAGTCAGGCCCTGGTTCTGACAAAGTGATTATAGCATACAACCCAAACACCAAGAGACAAAAACATATATTTACTTTTCAACCAAAAAAGTGTGATCCCTTCCGGAGTTTTATGTTTAACCCCGAATCTAACCTGTTTTACCCAGACAAGTAAATAGAAAGAAAACGATATGTAATCTAGTATTGCGTGCCAGACGAGTCACCAAAAATGCCTCCCAGGATTGATGATCCTTCATTTCCACCACTATTGTCACCACCACCTATGATCCCCTGCATGAATGTCTGACCAACCTGCTGAGCTGCACCTTCAACAAGTCCTTGAATTGCAGCATTCATCAAACCACTCCCAAAACCACTGTTTGCCCCTGGAGTCTGCATATACTGGTTTGGCCTCACTTGTCCTTGAATTATAGGAGGTTGCAGGAACTGTTGCTGCGGAACTGCACTTGTACTAGCACTATGAAACAACTGGTTTGGTCTCACTTGTCCTTGAAATGAAGTAGGCTGTGGGGAGTTGTTAGTTATTCCACCTGTTCTTGCGGAATGCATCAAATGATGCGACCTTGCTTGTGTACCCATAGTAGCCTGCTGGAATTGGTTAGTAGCCCCTGGGAATGAATGGTGGTGCTGCAGGGAAGTTGACTGTGAAGCTGATGCTTGGACTGTCTGTCTAGGGGCAGAAGTTAAACAATCCAAATGAGCATCAAACTCACAAACCGGGCATCTATAAAGCCACTGCTTGGTTCCAATCTTGTGACATACATCACAAGAGAAGCCTTTGGCATTAGCGTAAGGATTCTTGAAGGTGAGTTCCAGCGAACATTGGTGCAGTGGATGTGTGATTTTAAGGGGTTTGGATGCACAAATCACATGGAGATCAAACTCACAATAACTGCAATGGTAGCTAAAGCCGGATCCATGGCGTTTACAGGCGTCACAGTTGAATTGACCACCGGGGTATTTGGACGTCGGGAGGAGGTTTAGAGGGTGGTTTGGATGAGAGGGGTGAGTAATCAACTGGGGAAATTTAGCACAGCTCAAATGAAGAGTGAAGTTGCAAGGCTTGCATATGTACATTTGGCCAGATGGTGGAAGTGTGCATCCTGAACAAGGGCTTGAATCTTGGAGTTGGGCGCATAACTCCAGTTCATGTGGATGACTAAAGTGCTTCAGGCTTGGAGTTGGATCATTGTTCAATTTCACCCTTCCCATCTTGTTGCCTCTTTTCTCCTATTCTCCTCTCCTATTATTCTGATTTGGAAAATTAATTGTTATAAAAAGGAGGTGATTAGGGGATGAACTGTAGCCAAGACAGAGTGGCAGCCAGTTGACTTTTGGAATCCATGGGACTAAGTCAATGTCCAACACGGTTTTTGTCACTGATTGGGATGTGTGCAGTAATGCAAGCAGCATTGATTGATTCTTCTTTGACTGCTTCTTTAGGATGTTCACTTCAAATTTTCAGTGGGGTGGAGGGTGAATCTCTATTTTTTTTTTCATTAAGAATATGATACATTAAAAGCATATTCATCCATGTTCAATTTCAGATATAATGTTTATTATTACACAGGAAAGAAAAAAAAAAAATTATGGGCTCGGGAAAAGGAAATAATGAGCAAGTGTTATGGTTACCTTTGTCAAAATAAAATAAAATAATGTGCAAGCGTTGACCTATTTTAATACACGTCCTAACCTGGAATTCTCGACTTTACCTGAAATAAATTAGATTGCCTATTTTAATTCCACATGACATTAAAGTATTCTGAGTTTGGACCTAGAAGCCACCAACTTGATACCGTAGTAAGTTGTGGGTTGGGTCAACAGAGGAGAAAAAAATGGGAGTTCTTGCGAAGGGGCAAAAGAAAAAGAGTCTTAATAGAATTGCTTGCTAAGAGTTATATAATACATGTTCCGCAAAAGATATATGATAAAATAGTCGAGGTGTAATCAGACTAGTTCGGACATGATTATAAGAAAGGTTCATTTATGAGTGAGTTGAGGAGCAACTTTTATCACAAGTTGGCTGGAATGTTTCAATGTGCAGTAGTTGACTTTTTTCACATGCTCATTCTGGGATAAGTATTGGAAACTCCAAGGAAAAGGAAAAGGAAAGAGTTCTAGTGAGAGAAGGAATACTTTATTAATAGTTATAGTGAAGAACTAAAATGTAGTCGAGTCTGTCAGACAGACATGAGACCATCTTAGGCCTGAGATGAGGTCTAAGAACGATCATCTACTGCACCACAGCTCGAGGAGCCATGGAAGGCTGTTAATCACGCTCTGGTCACATGGCCATGCTTCATCCACCAGACCTGGTTTCCTGTCTCCTTAGAAGTCAAGGATACAGTGGTACGAGCCTATAGAACAGATCCTGTTCAAGTAAGGTCGTGACAATGGATTGCAGTTTGAACCCTCATAAGGTTGGAGCTTACATGTTGCATTACCGATGAGGGACAAAATGCTGGTCCATGACACAACTTCGCTGATTACTACGAACTCCCAAGACTCAAGTGCAATAAAAGCAATAAAATTTGTGTCAGATTTCAGTTTTTGATTCGTTATAGAAAAAAATAAACAAACTATGCACTAATTCATTTTAAGGTGTAGATAATTAATTTCGTAGAAACCATCCCAATTCCCAGTAGGTCAGAAATATAAAAATTGGAAATTCCTATTCCGAGTCATTCAAGGAAAACCAATGAAAATAGGAATTTCCATTCCTAATTACCAAGGAAACAAAATTCTCTGCCTATAAATTCACTTGCCAATCTTCCATGGTTCCTCACTTTTTCATTCAATTGTATCAATCTTCATAATTACTCTCTATATGGCCCCAATCAAAGTGACACAAAATAATTCTGAGCAACACCACCAATCAAGAATGGAGATGCTCTCAGAGTCAATAAAATCAATAGCATTCAAGAGACAACAGATAACAAAAGTATTCGAAAAGGACGACGAAGTTGAAGTGGCAATGCAAGAATATGGATTCATAGGTTCTTACTACACAGCAACTATTGTTTCTCCCGTTGGCGCTTATCATTACAGAATCAAGTACAAGACTCTGTTGACTGATGATGGATCTACCCTACTGGAAGAGATGGTCACCGCAGCCGAGATCCGCCCTGTTCCACCTCATCAACATGAAACAATGTCAGGAAACGGATTCCGTCTATACATATGGTTGATGTATTTGCCAACGATGGATGGTGGTTTGGGTTTATCAGTGGAAAAATTGGAGAAGAGTACTATGTCTATTTCCCTACAACTGCGGATAACATTGCATACCCTTCTGATGTGTTGAGATTTCATCAAGAATGGTCTAACGGAAAGTGGATGTATCTTCCCAAGCCAAGGAAAGATTGATTTTTTTAAACCTATTTTGATTGATAGTAGTGTGTAATAGGAATGTGACTTATTAATCCAAGTTTAGTTGCAAAATTGTTACATGTGCTGATAAAGATTTCAAATGGTTGGAACTGTTTGATTTTTCTTTCTTTCCTTTTCTTATGATGTGCTTTTGTATACTTTCCATACTTGTATGATCAAAAGATATATGAGACAAAAAAGAAGGGGTCTGTCAGACAGCCATGAGACCATCTTAGGCCCGATGGCAGGTCTAAGAACGATCATCTACTGCACCATGGAGCCTTGGAGCCACGGAAGGCTGTTAATCACGCTCTGGTCACATGGCCATGCCTCATCAACCAGACTTGGTTTCCTGTCTCCTTAGAATTCAAGGATACAGTGGTACGAGCCTATAGAACAGATCCTGTTCAAGTAAGGTCGTGACAATGGATCGTGGTTCGAACCCTCATAAGGCTGGAGCTTATATGTTGCACTACCGATGTGGAAGTAAGTAGTACTAAATTGGCATGCCGCACAACTTCGCTTACTATACAGACTCCAATTCTCAGCTCGTCCTGGAACAAAAGCAGTGAGATTTGTGTTACATTTACTGTCAAGTCAATCGAAAAACCAATTAAAAGAAAGAAGTTATTGACAAATTTGTTTCTTTCTCACTACTGCATTCAGTATTTCGTTTATTACATCAGATTCAACCAATTCAAACGACAAAAAAAAAAAATTGATATGTTTAAAACAGTATTAACATATTAATTTTAGCAGTTAACAAAATTTGAATCTTCTGATTAAACAATCATTGTTTCTAGTATTTTGAAACTTTTTACAAATTTCAGGGGACGGGTTAGAATAGATTTAAATCTTAGTGGGTTTATGCGGGTTTATTCCGCACCTACTCTGCCCTGTTTGCCATTCCTATACCCAGTGTAGTCCCACACATCGAATTTAAGGAGGGTAAAGTGTATGCCGACCTTATATCTATTTCAGAAAGACGTTATTTCCGATAGACCTTTAGCTCAAGTTGACGAAAATACAATATACAATGGATAGTAACAGAACATATGATAGGAACGCAATAGTACTATAACAAGATACTGCTTCAATCAAACGAAATAATAGATAATAGAAATCAGCGAACAAGAAACTACAACAGCAGGAAACAGTGACTACTGCCTCTTGTACTAAATTAGCAGGCACTTTAGCTGACCAAAAAATATTGTATTCAAGATTAAATTTGATAGTTATTTCTAACGATTCCCTTAATACCAATAAGAATGCAAGTATTTAAGAAGAAAAAATCGATCTAGTTTAATTAAATAAAGGTTACTACATAAACTATACTACCTTGTAATTAACTTTTTTTACAAAAAAAAAAAATGACGTGAAAAAAGGCTAAATCAATAAAAACACTTGCCAGTTGCCATAGTTCAAATCCCTAATAAATTCGGAAGAAAATAAAATTTTGTGCCTATAAATTCACTTGCAAAGCTTCATAGTTCCTCACTTTTTCATTCAATTGAATCAATCTTCATTTTTATTCTCAAAATGGGCCCAATCAACGTGACAGAAATGAAGTCTTCAGAGGCACGTCACCAATCAAGAATGGCAATGCTCTCAAGGGAAATAAAATCAATAGCATTCAAGAAACAACAGATAACAAAAGAGTTCCAAAAGGGTGATGAAGTTGAAGTGGCAATGCAAGAATCCGGATTCATAGGCTCTTACTACAATGCAACTATTGTTTGTTCCACTGGCCCTTATCATTACAGAATCAAGTACAAAACTCTGTTGGCTGATGATGAATCTGAGCCGTTAGATGATGTTGTCACTAAAGCCGAGGTCCGCCCTGTTCCACCTCATCAACATGAATCAATAATGTCAGAAAATGGA